>JACCGJ010023417.1:0-53549 GCA_013407085.1 Atriophallophorus winterbourni
ATGTTATCCAACTATTTTATTTCGGGTTGTTACACAAATTATTGTATGTTTGCCCTTATCCTTGTATAATTTACCGTTTTATAAATTTGATGTCGGTATATTCATAGGAAAACAATTTAGATCCCATGGGCATCACTTGGTGTGATATCCCACAAATATACATTATGAGTATTATATATGTATTATTATTATTATTAATTATTATTCTTAGTTATTATGTGTTATTAGTTATATTGATTATTATATATTATTTGAATTGATTATATATTAATTATTTCTATATTATTAGTATTATTATTAGTCATAATATATTATTATCTTAACGTATTATAATTCTTATTCATTCTTCTTACAATCTTATTATATATTATTCTTATTCATTCTGAATAATTATTTATTCTTATTTTAGTTCTTTTCTATATTATTCTTACTTCTGGGCGTTATTCCTTTTATTCTTATGTCATCTCATTATATTCTCATCTTCTTCTTATTCTATTTTTTTCTTATTTTATTATTCATTATCTTTCTTTTTCTTTTCATTTTTCTATTTTCTTTCTTTCTTATTACTATTATTCCTTCTTATTAGTATTAGTTGATTATTTTATTCATTATGGTACTTAATTATTATTATTAATATTAATATTAATATTATTATTATTGTTATCAAAAATAAGAAGGCACCCATTAATACCAACATCGTGCAGCTTGCACAGGAGTATAGAATGGTCCACGCGATCAAACGCCTTTGATATGCCCAAGTAACACGCATGCACGCAACCACTATTATTCACTGCCTGTGTCCAGTCATCCAGTGTCTCCAGTAGGTTAGTCAAACAAGGACGAGACTTCCTAAATCCATGTTGGTCTCTGGACAACAAGTTTTGGGGCTTCGAGATGACTCACAATTCTTTCGTACACAAATCGCTCCATAATTTTTTAGATCACTGGAAGTAGTGTAACATTGCGGTCATTTGCTGGATCAGAACGAGTTCCACCTTTGTAGATGGGTGTTATGATTCCTTTCATCTAGTCATTAGGTACAACACCCTTCCTCAAGGAGTGGTTTGCACAGTTGACTGCCGCATAACTTTAGGATTGCAGGTGTGGTTCTGTCAGCTCCCGGGGACTTGTTGGTATTCATCTTGCGTAGGTGGTGCTGCACTATTTCCGAACTGATGCATATATCGCATATCGTCTTCGGTACAATTGGTGCTGACAATTCTGATGGTTGTAATTTATTCTTGGGGGGTAAAAACTCGTGAATAAAACTTGGCTAGAGCGTTAGCGGTTTCCGAAACAGAATCAGTTAGCCCGTTATCTGCGATGAATGGAAAAACATCAGGTTTCAGCTTCGTAGTGTTCTTAACCGTTCGATAAAGCAGTTTGGGATTTCACTGCATTCTTACCGCCAGCTGAAGCTGGTGATATTGTTTGTCCTCTCGGATGAGATTTATGACTTGATTCCGCATTTCGCGAAAGTTTGCCCACATCGAATCAGTTTTGGAGACTCTGTGAATAGCCCATGCCAAAGTTCGCTTAGTCAACAATTTTCTAGTCTTACTGCGAATTCTGAAGTGTGGTTTTTTGCTATTATGTTTCGGGACATTTTTAGACGTGAAATGTATCATGTTGATAATGTAATCTGTCAGGGTTGTGCAATACGAGTCCGGATCACTGAAATTTATCCTATGTTCATCGAAAGCTACCATTGTTTCCATCTAACCAATTTAAACCACTTTTCTATTTCGTTTTGTTTGCTTTACAATTCTACTGTCGTTGCACACGTATTGAAATAGCAGAACGAGGTAATCGCTTCGACCCAGCGGAGGGTGATCCTGAACTTTTTCAAGAGGTGTGGCTTCAGAGGTATGACTAGGTCGATAACAGAAGTGTGTTGCAAATTGCGTTGTCGTGTATAATTAAAAACATGATTATACAAACAGTTCGCAAAATTTGTAGTCTAGGGATAGGGGTGGATGCTTCATGTCTGGGTGTAACAACCGATTATTTTTGAAGGGAATATTCCAGTGTCTATTAGAGTGTTAAATAAGTTCAGTAGAAGAAGTTAAAAATCATCACCACCCATTTCGTAAATGGTAGATGGAATGCATGTTATGTCAGGCTTGATGCTCAAGTTAGTTTGCTTTTAGACTTCATAAATGTGATTCGGATTTTTGCATCTATTCTGTAATACACTGTGAGTTCGAAATATTCTCGTGATATCTTTATGAATAATGCCATTAAAATATGGAAGGAATTTTTCGCAAATTGCATTAGGGTATCTAATTCTTATTTATGCATAACTTCAAGTTCGATTTTAAAGTTATAAATTATCACCATCAATATTTTTCGCACAGTGATAGTTAGCAAAGAGGCAACTAGTGTACAGATTCTTCCAAAAAACTAGCTGCCTCGTCATCATTTCACATCAAAGAAATGTGTGTAATAAAGTAAGGAACGAGTGAAGTCCCATATGGGGTTCGAGATTTTGTGAGTTCAAATTATTCCAAATAAATAGACACCAGTCCTTCGTAACAAGAAATAAATGCACAAAGATAAATTGCGTAAATTTATTTGTCGATTTAAACTATGAAACTTGGGCTTTGTAGATGAAACAATTCTTATTGCTGGGTAAAAAGGGTAACAAAACATTTCCTGATACCAGAACAAGTTTTGTTGTTCTACTCGCATTGTTTTGACGTTAATATCGCTTGTCTGGTTGACACTCGCAAGCTTTCTTGCTTTTGTGAGCATATATCTACTCATCTGTTGTTATTGAAACACGGAACTTGGAAAGTGTTTTTGGTAGAAAAAGCAGTAAGCTTACCAATAACAATTGGATGAAGAGGTATATGAAGTACAAATACAAAATCTGTCATAAATGAATAAAGACATTTACGAACCGCATCTTTTATCATATACTCATCGAGTTTAGGAGGGAAAAACGCAAAAGATTCCGACCGTGTGGTTTCTTCGACATAATTTTTCAAGTTTAACGAATTCTTTCCAAAAAAATATCACGATGAATATCCGACGTAGAATGCGGAATGTTTAAACCTTCTGAATAATTTGGGGTTTGATCAAGGCCATTGGGCATTAGCAAGCGTTTAATCCGACCGTTTGCAGTACGCTAGTTTTTTAAATACCGAAAGTAGGTCACTCCGAATCCGTCGTTTGGTAAAATCGTTTAGATTTATTTTAAAAAAATCGCTCTGTGGAAGATAAATTTCTGTGACGGGAGATCGACTGATAAATCTTGTCAAGGAGTTTGATATCCTTCCTCAGCCATGGTGCCCGGGCTTGGATGGGATATTCCAAAACAGGCTGTATATACGTATTCATAAGAAGACTCAAGATACAGCATGCATTATTGTACACCGTCCTGAAATGATATCCAGGCTTAAGGTTAAAATACACAAAGATACCGATGTAAATGACAAAAAATTTGTGTAAAATTCCTTCTTATTTTTCTATTTAGACAAATTGATTTTTTTCTCAATTCTTCACGGTTTTACCTATTTGTGTATACATTTTTGATACAGTTCGATCCACTTGTACACATTTTTGTTTTGTTGAACGAATTGATTTTGCACGGCTGCCATTAAATTCCACATATTTTTGCACGTGGTATTTGGGCTCATCTTATTGTTTCAATTTGGACACCAATTTGTGTGTCATTTGTTGTTTGATACAGAAATTTGGACGACAACATTGGTAAATTAACTATTTCTAGTTTTTATGCGTCAGGTCGTCATTTTCATTGAATCTATTATTGCTGGAGTTTTGACTCTATTGTACCGGTGCGTTCCGATATAATTAAGGTTTGTATACAATTATTATTGTAACTGTCATTAATTACAGTACCGTAGTAAACCCAAATCGTGGTTCTGAATTTGTCGAACTAGGGACGGGGGATCTAGGCGTTAACTAACGACATTGGTCTGCACAGTACCTAATTTGGAACTGGATTTTGATTCTTCTCCAACTGGACGAGAAGTATTCGTTTTCTTCCCGAACTTGACGGAAAGCACTCAAATCGAATTGCTTAATTGGATACGGTCAATTGGATCGCCAATCCAGCGGAACGAGGGTCAACTTGGACCCTCGTACATCTACTCATTTCTGTTCAAACATTGGTGACGTTCTTGCCTTTTTTATTTTTTGTTTGGCCATTTTTGATAATGCCACGTAAATCGAAACGTCTGAACACTACTGATAAGCTTGCCTGTAATGGTGATAGTGACACTGTTGGTTCCGCCTCGCGTAGCTCTTGTATATCATCTCGAGGTAGTCCTAATTTCGACTCTAAACATGGGCCGTCTGTGCGTGAGCTCGAATTAGAGAGAGATTTAGTGATTGCTAAGGAGACGATAGCTCGTTAGAGTGGATGCAGTGTCAACGACAAATATGTTGCTGAAGTTCCGGTTAATCGACATATTGAGTCGGAAGCGGTGAAGATGTCACAAAAGGTCGTCAGCGATGTTGCTTCATTGCCTAGGGTAGAGTTATCTACATTTGATGGCAATTCAGTGGATTACTGGAAATTTATTCGGCAATTTGAGTGTTATATAGAATCGAAAACTTGCGATTCCGGACAGCGTTTGCTATATCTTATGTATTATTGCCGAGGCAATGCTCGAAAAGCGATTGATGCTTGTGTGATGCTGTCGCCTGAAGACGGGTATAAAAGAGCACGCAGCATCCTACAGGAAATGTTTGGCCTGCCTCATGTTGTTGCACGCTCGTTATTGACCGAGGTGTTGAGTGAAGCAGCCAAAGTAAGAAGCGATTCGGATAGTCTGTCAAACCTTGCTTTGAAGATGGAAATTTGTCAGATTGCTTTAAAGCAAATGCGCTGTGAAGCAGAATTGAACTCTGTCACCACCATAGCCTATTCATCTAACCAGACTAAGAACTTTATATCAAAATTGAACCAAGATCTGGATGATCTACTTCAATGGAGTATTCGAAACGGTCTTGAGTTTTCCACCAATAAATCTACTTTCATAAATTTCAACTCTATCATACCAAGAGATTCGATCATCCTAAATAATACACCACTACAACTAGCACAGTGTGTACGTGATTTAGGTTATCTATATTCTGGATCACTTACATTTCATGAACAAATTTGCTACTTGATTTCTAAAACAAAAAAGAATATAGGTTTACTTCATAGATTCATCTCTCTGCCCCAGTGCAAGCTGGAACTTTACAAGTTACATACACTACCTTTATTAGATTACTGCAACATTATATCTAGTAACATTACTCGGTCTGATAGCAATGCTTTAGAAGGCATCCAACGTTCTTTCACACGATCCATTACCACCAGTTCGGATAAGCATTCATATAAGGAAAGATGTCAGATTGGAACCACTATGGTTTCGAAAAATAAAACAAAATCTTATACTATTTTACAGAATATTGAAAAACGTTATGATCGACATTGATTTACAATTAGATTTCAAAAACTCTGAAGTATATAATCTTCGACACCAAAACAAAATATGTATACCGAAAATCCACAATCGTATACGAAAAGATTTCTTTATTTATAAATAATCTCGTTTATGGAATTTACTCCCTAATAATATAAGATTGAGCCCTTCACAAACTGAATTCAAAAAGCAACTCAACTCTTTTTTATCTCCGGAAAAATTAGGTAAGCTATTTCTAATTAATACAACTATAGATAATTTATACTTATACGGCATAAAAGGCTGTAGCGGTTGATCCAACGGAGATTTCACCACTAACAAAGTACGTCTCTGGTTATTAAACGCAATAAACCGGAACACAGTTCGCAACGAATAACAGCATACAAATACCAGGCAGTCACACGCGACATACTTGTCCCAAAGCAGAACACGAGCGCGGCGTGAATCGTATATTCAAATTGTGTACATATTTACATGTATCATTAAAACAAAACAATAATGAAATATGCAGGGTTATTGTAATAAAATATACAATAATGAAAACACCATAATACTCCCTCCCT
The DNA here is from genome assembly GCA_013407085.1 of Atriophallophorus winterbourni. Classification (NCBI taxonomy): domain Eukaryota; kingdom Metazoa; phylum Platyhelminthes; class Trematoda; order Plagiorchiida; family Microphallidae; genus Atriophallophorus; species Atriophallophorus winterbourni. The sequence goes on from JACCGJ010023417.1 coordinate 6,005, forward strand.
AGAGCGTTAGAAGAGAGTGAAACGCTCGAAACGAAAATATAGTTAATCAGCGTAGTCTGCAAGGTTTGCAGGCCACCTAACTCTCCGGCCTGATCGAGTTTTGTGAATTGGAGAGGATGAGTCAGATGATGGAAGAGAGAGTGTACATGGTTGGGTTGATTGGGTCGACTGAGAAGTGGGTGGGGTTGAAGGGAAAAGGTCAACATTCGGGGTACCACTTGGGGTGTGAACGTCTGGAGGCGGTGTTTCGTCGCAGACAGGTTCGATAAAAGCTGCTTCCAATCGATCAATTGCAACAGTATCTCGAGAACCATTTCGTTCGATGACGAAGTACTTGTCACAGCGGCTAACGACTTTGAAGGGGCCGGTGTATGGGGCTTGCAGGGGTTTGCGCGTATGATCAGTTCGAACAAAAACAAAAGAGCATGAATGCAAATCACTTGGTAGGTAAACGTTACGGGTGTATGGGCGAGTGGGGGTGGCACGCAATTGACGCATGAAGGAGCGTAAGCGATTGACATAGTGGGGAATAGTAATGTCAGCTGCAACGTCAGGGGATGCGATCAATTCACCTGGGAGACGGAGTGGTGTGCCGTAAACTAACTCTGCTGCAGAACATCCGAGATCTTCTTTGACGGTAGCACGTATACCAAGAAGGATCATTGGCAGGTTCTCTGCCCAGTTTTCGGTATTACCATGTGACATCAATGCTGCTTTCAGCTGTCGATGGAACCGTTCAACAAGTCCGTTCGCGCAAGGATGATAGGCTGTCGTTTTGATGTGGTTAGAGCCGAGGAGTATAGTCAACTCACGAAAAAGGGTAGATTGGAACTGTGATCCACGATCAGTAGTAATAGTAGATGGAACACCGTAATTACTTATCCAGTATTGTAGAAAGTTTTTCGCTACGGTCTCAGCTGTAATACCGGTAATGGGAACGGCTATAGGCCAGCGGCTGAAACGGTCAACACAAGTTAAAATGTGGGTGAAACCATTAGAGATAGCCAGAGGACCGACAATGTCGAGATGAACGTGCTGAAAACGTTGGCTTGGTGGAGGAAAAGATCCTGGAGCACTAAGAGTATGGCGTTGAACTTCACTGCGTTGGCACTGGAGACAGGCTTTTGTCCAATTTTGAATATCCGCATGCATGTTCGGCCAAACAAATCGATCAGTGATCAACTTACGAGTAGCACGAATGCCGGGATGAGAAAGGGAATGAAAATGTTCAAAAATGGATTTCCTAAGTAATTTCGGTACTAAAGGACGGGGATGTTCGTTGGAAAAATCACACAAAACAGTCAAACTGGAGTTGGGAATGGGAATACGTTGGACTCGGAGGGATGACGAAGATTGGTAGTGCTGCATGTCACTGTCATGTTGCTGAGCCTCTGCTAGCTGCGTGAGATCGAAGTTCGATCGACTGAGTGCTGTGAGTTGCATGCGAGAAAATGCATCGGCAACTGTGTTCGACGAAGCAGATAGATAGCGAATGTCACTCGTAAATTGAGAAATATAGTCAAGGTGACGTATCTCACGTGGTGAATATCTATCAGCTGTGGCGGACAACGCAAAAGTGAGAGGTTTGTGGTCGGTCCAAACAATGAAATCGCGACCTTCAAGCAAATGTCTAAAATGACGAACAGCATAATATATAGCTAACAATTCGCGACCAAATGTACTATAGCGGGTTTGGGCGGGTTGTAGACGACGAGAAAAGAATGCAAGCGGTTTAGTAACACCGTCAATACTTTGCTGCAGGACAGCGCCGACTGCTGCTTGTGATGCATCGGTGGCAAGTGAAAGCGAAGCGTTGGGATTCCTGGACATGTAGGATAACGTAGATGCTTCTTTCAGTGCAGATTTCAATCGCTGAAACGATTCAGCAGCATCTGCAGTCATTTTAAATTGTCGTTCCGTTCCGCGTAACAAATCAGTCATCGGTTGAGCGATGTTAGCACAGTTTGGTATGAATCTCCTGTAATAATTAACTAACCCGAGGAATCGACGTAACTGTCGAAGAGAGGTGGGACATGGATACTCATTGATGGACGAAATTTTATCAAGCACAGGGCGAATTCCGTTTTGATCGACATGATGTCCTAAGATTTCGAGGGAAGCGACAGCAAAAAGGCATTTATCCGGGTTAACCACAACGCCGAATTGTGAAAGTCACTGAAAAACAGCATGCAGATGTTCTGCATGTTCCTGTTGAGAAGAACTGGCGATCAGGACGTCATCAATGTAGACATGCACAAAAGATAATCCCTGGAAAACTTGGTCCATAAATCTCTGGAAGGTTTGAGCAGCATTGCGTAAACCAAAGGGCATTTTTAAAAATTCGAAAAGACCAAAAGGTGTGGTAATAGCTGTTTTAGGGATATCTTCGTCGGCGACAGGTATCTGGTGATAAGCACGCACCAAATCTAGTTTAGAAAACACTGTCTTTCCGTGTAATGAAAGTGCAAAGTCATGAATATGGGGAATGGGGTAACGATCGGGAACAGTAACTCTGTTAAGGGAACGGTAATCACCGCATGGTCGCCAAGCATCAGATTTATTTTTCTCCACCATGTGAAGGGGGCTTGCCCAGGGCGATTTGGATGGCCGGATAATTCCCAGTTCGAGCATATGTTCAAACTCACGTTTCGCTACATCGAACTTGTTTGGAGCCAAACGACGGGGCTTGCTAAACACTGGAGGACCACGGGTCACAATGTGGTGTTTAACGTTATGTTTAACGACCGCAGCTTGTGTACAGGGTTTGAAAACTTCCGAAAATTCTTTCAGTAAGTCACTGAACGCAGATGGGATGTCAGGGGTGAGTACACGAATGGTTTGAATAGGGGAATCGCAGGAACTACCAAAGGAGTTAATCTTTGTCAAATTATCGATAAGCTTTCGTTTAGCTATATTGACTGAAAGATCAAAATGTGAGAGGAAATCTGCTCTCAGAATCGGTACTTTGACATCAGCCAGCGTGAAAATCCATCGAAAGTCGCGTCGTAGACCCAATTCGACAGAAAGTGATCTTTGACCGAAAGTGGAAATTTTCGTGCCGTTTGCCGCCTGCAACGTCATTGACGAAAGGCTCTTGCGTTCCTTAGTGGATGGTGGGATAACGCTAATCTCAGCACCAGTGTCGATGAGGAATCGCATTTTAGTGGCCCGGTCGTTAACGTAGAAAAGACATCTTTGAGGGGAGCCAGACAGAGATGCCGTGTCTACTGTCTGGCTTCGTGGTTTCACTGATTGGACACATTCGAATTATATGTGCAAGGTGACGTGCAATGCAGGGCCTTTGCACCGAAACGCCGATGATAGTAGCATAAACTTGAACGGTTAGAACGACTCGACGATCGCTTCTTGGGCTGTTGCGAATGACGATTTCGAGAAGAACTACGAGATCGTGCGATGTTCTGTACTTGCAATGACAAGGAATGGAACATCGATTTTAACTCTTCAAAATCCTTCTGGACAGGGATGCTTGTATGCGCGTCAGTGGTGTGTCGGACATGAGATAACGTACTACTATGCGATATATCATGTACTTCATCCGCTATGGGTGCCAGGAGTTGCAAACTAGTAGTCTTATCCATAATGGCTAACACTTTACGGACGTCGACTGTGAGACTCTGCTGCCATAATTCACGAATGATCTTGTCATCAACAGGCTTGTCTCCTGTTAATTGAAGCATGTGTCGCAGGTGTTGTGAGGGAGTGTGATCACCCATTTCTAAACCGGACAAAAGTTTCCGTAGGTTTTGCTCGTCAGTAGATGAAGTACGTGAGATAATGGCGTGTTTAAGTGCATCGTACGGATTATCGGCAGGGCGGTTGTAAATTAAATCTGCAACCTCTTTTGCGACTGAAGATGGCAACATACCAACTACACGATTATATTGGGATCGTTGAGTGTTTACGCGGTAAGACTCGAAAAGTGCTTCGATCTGTGCAAACCAGAGGCGAGGGTCGTTCATACCAAAAGAGGGAAGACTAAAGTTTGACATAACGTCTGTAGAAATATCCCCAGATGTCGTATCAGAAAATGCTGATTTAGAATCCATTTAGTAAATGAAAAATATATATGACAGCAAAATCAAAATAAATGGGAGTATATGGTACGAACGAAAATTTCAAAAAGAAAAAAGTTCGGGGCTCACCAATTTGTAGCGGTTGATCCAACGGAGATTTCACCACTAACAAAGTACGTCTCTGGTTATTAAACGCAATAAACCGGAACACAGTTCGCAACGAATAACAGCATACAAATCCCAGGCAGTCACACGCGATATACTTGTCCCAAAGCAGAACACGAGCGCGGCGTGAATCGTATATTCAAATTGTGTACATATATACATGTATCATTAAAACAAAACAATAATGAAATATGCAGGGTTATTGTAATAAAATATACAATAATAAAAACACCATAAGGCTTTCAATATCTTCTTAGCAATAAAAAATTTAGAAGTGACATAAAACTTTTTTCTTGAGAATCTACTTTTCAGAATTGTTGAAATTCGACAAAATAAACTCTCGCAATTCTTGAAAGGACGATGCAACTCATATCTCCGTGACCCAATGAAATGAACTACCTATACAATTATCTGCGTTTGACGTTGCGTTTGCAACATCATACATGAATAAACATTGCGGTCTAGACCTACCCAAACTGTAATTAAACCATTTTAAACGATTACTGCCGTATTCGTTTAAAACATGAACCTTCATCATTTATTTTTCTGATATTCTATTAACTTTATGTTTTAAACAAGCTACCATCTGTACAAATGTTATCCAACTATTTTTTACGGTTGTTAACAAAAAATGTATTTATGTTTGACCTTAATATTTGTATAATTACCGTTTTATTTGATGTACTTATTCATGAAAACAAATGATCATGCATGGCATGACTTGGTGTATCCAAGAATATACAATATTCTTATTATTATTATCAAAAATAAGAAGGCACCCATTAATACCAACATCGTGCAGCTTGCACAGGAGTATAGAATGGTCCATGCGATCAAACGCCTTTGATATGTCCAAGTAACACGCATGCACGCAACCACTATTATTCACTGCCTGTGTACAGTCATCCAGTGTCTCCAGTAGGTTAGTCAAACAAGGACGAGACTTCCTAAATCCATGTTGGTCTCTGAACAACAAGTTTTGGGGCTTCGAGATGACTCACAATTCTTTCGTACACAAATCGCTCCATAATTTTTTAGATCACTGGAAGTAGTGTGACATTGCGGTCATTTGCTGGATCAGAACGAGTTCCACCTTTGTAGATGGGTGTTATGATTCCTTTCTTCTAGTCATTAGGTACAACACCCTTCCTCAAGGAGTGATTAAATAAATCACAAAGTGGTTTGCACAGTTGACTGCCGCATAACTTTAGGATTGCAGGTGTGGTTCTGTCAGCTCCCGGGGACTTGTTGGTATTCATCTTGCGTAGGTGGTGCTGCACTATTTCCGAACTGATGCATATATCGCATATCGTCTTCGGTACAATTGGTGCTGACAATTCTGATGGTTGTAATTTATTCTTGGGGGGTAAAAACTCGTGAATAAAACTTGGCTAGAGCGTTAGCGGTTTCCGAAACAGAATCAGTTAGCCCGTTATCTGCGATGAATGGAAAAACATCAGGTTTCAGCTTCGTAGTGTTCTTAACCGTTCGATAAAGCAGTTTGGGATTTCGCTGCATTCTTACCGCCAGCTGAAGCTGGTGATATTGTTTGTCCTCTCGGATGAGATTTATGACTTGATTCCGCATTTCGCGAAAGTTTGCCCACATCGAATCAGTTTTGGAGACTCTGTGAATAACCCATGCCAAAGTTCGCTTAGTCAACAATTTTATAGTCCTACTGCGAATTCTGAAGTGTGGTTTTTTGCTATTATGTTTCGGGACATTTTTAGACGTGAAATGTATCATGTTGATAATGTAATCTGTCAGGGTTTTGCAATACGAGTCCGGATCACTGAAATTTATCCTATGTTCATCGAAAGCTACCATTGTTTCCATCTAACCAATTTAAACCACTTTTCTATTTCGTTTTGTTTGCTTTACAATTCTACTGTCGTTGCACACGTATTGAAATAGCAGAACGAGGTAATCGCTTCGACCCAGCGGAGGGTGATCCTGAACTTTTTCAAGAGGTGTGGCTTCAGAGGTATGACTAGGTCGATAACAGAAGTGTGTTGCAAATTGCGTTGTCGTGTATAATTAAAAACATGATTATACAAACAGTTCGCAAAATTTGTAGTCTAGGGATAGGGGTGGATGCTTCATGTCTGGGTGTAACAACCGATTATTTTTGAAGGGAATATTCCAGTGTCTATTAGAGTGTTAAATAAGTTCAGTAGAAGAAGTTAAAAATCATCACCACCCATTTCGTAAATGGTAGATGGAATGCATGTTATGTCAGGCTTGATGCTCAAGTTAGTTTGCTTTTAGACTTCATAAATGTGATTCGGATTTTTGCATCTATTCTGTAATACACTGTGAGTTCGAAATATTCTCGTGATATCTTTATGAATAATGCCATTAAAATATGGAAGGAATTTTTCGCAAATTGCATTAGGGTATCTAATTCTTATTTATGCATAACTTCAAGTTCGATTTTAAAGTTATAAATTATCACCATCAATATTTTTCGCACAGTGATAGTTAGCAAAGAGGCAACTAGTGTACAGATTCTTCCAAAAAACTAGCTGCCTCGTCATCATTTCACATCAAAGAAATGTGTGTAATAAAGTAAGGAACGAGTGAAGTCCCATATGGGGTTCGAGATTTTGTGAGTTCAAATTATTCCAAATAAATAGACACCAGTCCTTCGTAACAAGAAATAAATGCACAAAGATAAATTGCGTAAATTTATTTGTCGATTTTAAACTATGAAACTTGGGCTTTGTAGATGAAACAATTCTTATTGCTGGGTAAAAGGGGTAACAAAACATTTCCTGATACCAGAACAAGTTTTGTTATTCTACTCGCATTGTTTTGACGTTAATATCGCTTGTCTGGTTGACACTCGCAAGCTTTCTTGCTTTTGTGAGCATATATCTACTCATCTGTTGTTATTGAAACACGGAACTTGGAAAGTTTTTTTGGTAGAAAAAGCAGTAAGCTTAACAATAACAATTGGATGAAGAGGTATATGAAGTACAAATACAAAATCTGTCATAAATGAATAAAGACATTTACGAACCGCATCTTTTATCATATACTCATCGAGTTTAGGAGGGAAAAACGCAAAAGATTCCGACCGTGTGGTTTCTTCGACATAATTTTTCAAGTTTAACGAATTCTTTCCAAAAAAATATCACGATGAATATCCGACGTAGAATGCGGAATGTTTAAACCTTCTGAATAATTTGGGGTTTGATCAAGGCCATTGGGCATTAGCAAGCGTTTAATCCGACCGTTTGCAGTACGCTAGTTTTTTAAATACCGAAAGTAGGTCACTCCGAATCCGTCGTTTGGTAAAATCGTTTAGATTTATTTTAAAAAAATCGCTCTGTGGAAGATAAATTTCTGTGACGGGAGATCGACTGATAAATCTTGTCAAGGAGTTTGATATCCTTCCTCAGCCATGGTGCCCGGGCTTGGATGGGATATTCCAAAACAGGCTGTATATACGTATTCATAAGAAGACTCAAGATACAGCATGCATTATTGTACACCGTCCTGAAATGATATCCAGGCTTAAGGTTAAAATACACAAAGATACCGATGTAAATGACAAAAAATTTGTGTAAAATTCCTTCTTATTTTTCTATTTAGACAAATTGATTTTTTTCTCAATTCTTCACGGTTTTACCTATTTGTGTATACATTTTTGATACAGTTCGATCCACTTGTACACATTTTTGTTTTGTTGAACGAATTGATTTTGCACGGCTGCCATTAAATTCCACATATTTTTGCACGTGGTATTTGGGCTCATCTTATTGTTTCAATTTGGACACCAATTTGTGTGTCATTTGTTGTTTGATACAGAAATTTGGACGACAACATTGGTAAATTAACTATTTCTAGTTTTTATGCGTCAGGTCGTCATTTTCATTGAATCTATTATTGCTGGAGTTTTGACTCTATTGTACCGGTGCGTTCCGATATAATTAAGGTTTGTATACAATTATTATTGTAACTGTCATTAATTACAGTACCGTAGTAAACCCAAATCGTGGTTCTGAATTTGTCGAACTAGGGACGGGGGATCTAGGCGTTAACTAACGACATTGGTCTGCACAGTACCTAATTTGGAACTGGATTTTGATTCTTCTCCAACTGGACGAGAAGTATTCGTTTTCTTCCCGAACTTGACGGAAAGCACTCAAATCGAATTGCTTAATTGGATACGGTCAATTGGATCGCCAATCCAGCGGAACGAGGGTCAACTTGGACCCTCGTACATCTACTCATTTCTGTTCAAACATTGGTGACGTTCTTGCCTTTTTTATTTTTTGTTTGGCCATTTTTGATAATGCCACGTAAATCGAAACGTCTGAACACTACTGATAAGCTTGCCTGTAATGGTGATAGTGACACTATTGGTTCCGCCTCGCGTAGCTCTTGTATATCATCTCGAGGTAGTCCTAATTTCGACTCTAAACATGGGCCGTCTGTGCGTGAGCTCGAATTAGAGAGAGATTTAGTGATTGCTAAGGAGACGATAGCTCGTTAGAGTGGATGCAGTGTCAACGACAAATATGTTGCTGAAGTTCCGGTTAATCGACATATTGAGTCGGAAGCGGTGAAGATGTCACAAAAGGTCGTCAGCGATGTTGCTTCATTGCCTAGGGTAGAGTTATCTACATTTGATGGCAATTCAGTGGATTACTGGAAATTTATTCGGCAATTTGAGTGTTATATAGAATCGAAAACTTGCGATTCCGGACAGCGTTTGCTATATCTTATGTATTATTGCCGAGGCAATGCTCGAAAAGCGATTGATGCTTGTGTGATGCTGTCGCCTGAAGACGGGTATAAAAGAGCACGCAGCATCCTACAGGAAATGTTTGGCCTGCCTCATGTTGTTGCACGCTCGTTATTGACCGAGGTGTTGAGTGAAGCAGCCAAAGTAAGAAGCGATTCGGATAGTCTGTCAAACCTTGCTTTGAAGATGGAAATTTGTCAGATTGCTTTAAAGCAAATGCGCTGTGAAGCAGAATTGAACTCTGTCACCACCTTGGAAGGATTGGTCAAATGTTTGCCGGCTGGACTACAACAGCAATGGGCTGACCTGGCAGATGCGATTGCCGCTGATGGGTCAGAAGTTGACTTTGCACGTTTATCCGAGTTTGTCTCCCGCAAAGCGAGAATCGCCAGGAGCAGGTTTGGCATGCTCATTAATGAGACTAATGGGTCAACTAAGCCATCAGAGAAATTGAAATTGTTCGAAGGATGGAGAGTGCACATGACCACAAGTTACTCCCCATCAATGCGAATAGAATGCTACCAGTGTAAAGGACCTCATCGAATATAAAACTGCTCTACATATCTGGAGGCTGATGTGAAAGACAAATGGGCTATTGCTAAGCAACACGGTATGTGCTACGTTTGCTTGAACCGGTCTCATAAAGCATGCGACTGCAAGGTGCCGACTGTTTGCTCCGTCGAAGGGTGTGGTAGACTTCACCATTCTTCTCTACATTATAATCGTATAAGTGAGCAAAAAAACTATTAATTACAGTGCTACTGCTCTTAGTCCAGCAGTAAGCCTGGGTTACCTGACGGTGAAAATTGACACGCTTATGGGGCTTGTTCCAGTCGTAGCGTTACTCGATAATGGCTCGGATACCACTCTGATCTCACAAAGATTTGTTGAGAAATTCGGTATGCCTAGTGTCGCAGTTGATGTGTCGATAACCTCGCTCGGTTTGCATCGAAAATTGAAAAGTTCAGTATTGAGTTTCAATGTACATTCCGTTGACGGGGATGAAGTAATTCATGTTGCCGAAGCTTACACGGTTTCCAAATTACCTGAAGTAACAATGAATTCCCCGAATAGTATCATCGCAAGATATGATCATTTGAAGGATCTAAGATTCTCGGAGAATGTTGGACAAGAAATAACCTTGCTGATTGGATGTAACGTTCCGGAAGCGCATTGGGCGTTGGAACAGCGATTAGGAGGCAGGCGCCGTCCATTTGCAACGAAAACATTGTTGGGTTGGATTTTGCAAGGACCGGCATGCCAAGACTCGAAAAATGTCTTCAGTTTAAATTCTTCTACGGATGAAGGGTCCATCGATGAATGTATCAGGAGGCTATACAATACTGAATTTGCGGACATTGTCACAGAAGGCAAGGAACGATCGCGTGAGGATGAAGAAGCATTTTCTCTAGTAAAACGATCAAAATTCATTGACGGTCACATCCAGGTGCCGCTACCATGGAGGGGTGATAGACGTAAACTTACCGCAAATTATTGGATAGCGGAAAAGCGCTTGGGCTACTTGAGGCGTCGATTCGAACGTGACAGTGCGTTATTCGAACGCTACAACAAGATAATGGCACATCATTTGACTACTGGTTATATCGAAACCGTTCCGAGTAATGCAGATGAGAATCATGCTTGGTATTTGCCTCACCATCCTGTTTTCAATCCTAAGAAACCAGAGAAGCTTAGAATTGTGTTCGATTGTGCTGCTAAACACAACGGTGTATCGTTGAATGATGCCCTACTTCAAGGACCAAATCTGACAACAAATTTGATCGACGTGTTGATACGCTTCCGCTTACACGCCTATGCCGTCGCCGCTGATATCGAAGAAATGTTCTTACAGGTAAAGGTGCCAGAGAATGATAGAGATGCTCTTCGAATTCTCTGGTGGGACAAAAATGACATTTCGGGTCCCATTAAAAGGTTTCGGATGACGGTTCATCCTTTTGGTGCAACGTCGTCTCCATTCTGCGCAACGTTCGCACTGCGCAAAACGGTTGAGCAATTCGGGCATCTATTTGAAAAGAAAATCGGAGACTATGTTTCAAGAAATTTTTATGTGGATGACTGTTTGATATCAGTGCCTACTGAACTCGAAGCGGAAATGTTTCATGTGGATGACTGTTTGATATCAGTGCCTACTGAACTCGAAGCAAAATCCTTGGTGAAGCAGTTGTCTGCATTGTTACGAATGGGAGGGTTTCGTTTGACAAAATGGATTTCCAATGATCGTAATTTACTTAAGGATGTGCCGGAGGACGAACGCGCACCTAATGTTCGAGTTATTAGCCAAGATAAGCTTCCGACCGAAAGAATGCTGGGTGTTAAATGGGATGCAGACACTGACGAATTCGCGTTTGATCTGAATCTGTCAAAACGCCCAACGACGAAACGAAGTTTGTTGTCAGTTGTAAGTGGGTTGTATGACCCACTTGGCCTCATGAGTCCTTGGATTTTTTTGGGAAGTTTTCACTACAAAAGTTGTTGCAGAAAACCTTTGGGTTGGGACGAGACGATGTGTGATGATCTTCAACTAATGTGTGATAGTGGATCAGTAGCATGCATGCAATCAAGGAGTTACGTATTCCAAGACGCATTAGCGAAATGAATGAGAGTATGTCGTCCTTGAGTCTTCACGTTTTCAGCGATGCTTCGGAATCTGGCCATGGCGCTGTTGCATATGGACGTTTGTATAATGATTCGGTCATGTCACCGGTTCGTCTATTATTCTCAAAATCTCGAGTGAATCCATTGAAAGCGGTATCGATTCCTAGGTTGGAATTAGCCGCAGCTGTACTTGCGGTACGTGTATATCTGATTCTGAAATCCGCCTTTGGTGAACTTGTCAAAAACGTTTTCTTTTGGACTGATTCGATGACCGTTTTGTATTATATTACCAATCGAACGAGTCGTTTCTCAACGTTCGTAGCGAATCGTTTGACCTTCATACATGAACACACGATACCTTGCCAGTGGAGGCATGTTGGTACACGATTTAATCCGGCTGATTTGACCTCCAGAGATGTTATGGAATTGTCTCGATTGGAATTTTGGTTGAACGGCCCCGACTTCCTGAAACAAACCATTGATATGTGGTTTGAAGTAGTTGATCCACAGTGCAGCGAACGAATTGAATTCAAGCGTGCTAATTGTAACATTACTTCGGTTGAGTCAGCGTGTGGAATAGACGTCATTCTTCGTCGATTCACAAGTTGGAAACGGCTTGTACGCTCGATTGCATGGCTGATCCGTTTCAAGCGTTATGTTATTATCATGTTTGGTCATGGCTCCAATGGATCTTTATCGGTAGGCAAGATCGGATAAGACGAATTCCGAAATGCCGAAGCAGAAATTATTCGATTGACGCAGCGGAATGTATTTGGTGATGAGGCGCAAAGTAAACCCTGCAAGTTCAATTTGTCATCATTGAAGAAGTTACGCCTATTTATTGATCAAGGTATTTCGAAAGTTGGTGGTCGATTGAGGCATTTTGATCTTGCAGATGAAAGCATTCATCCCATTATAATTCTTAAAGGGAGAACGGCAGAACCTGAGGACGTGGTGGGTCTTAGTCCGGCGAACTATTTCCCTATAAAAAGCCACATGTGTCCAATGATGGCGATGCGACGTGGCGTGTGTGACTCGCCACTAAATAGAGTCATTGCCATTTTGCTTTATTCAGGGTCTGGTAGTTAGGTAGGTGGAACCAATCAGTTTGTTCATTCAGAAGTCAGCTCTAGAAGGGATTTGGCGGGCGGTGTAAATGACAAAAAATTTGTGTAAAATTCCTTCTTATCTTTCTATTTAAACAAATTGATTTTTTTCTCAATTCATCACGGTTTTACCTATTTGTGTATACATTTTTGATACTGTTTGATCCACTTGTACACATTTTTTGTTTTGTTGAACTAATTGATTTTGCACGGCTGCCATTAAATTCCACATATTTTTGCACGTGCTATTTGGGCTCATCTTATTGTTTCAATTTGGACACCAATTTGTGTGTCATTTGTTGTTTGATACAGAAATTTGGACGACAACATTGGTAAATTAACTATTTCTAGTTTTTATGCGTCAGGTCGTCTTTTTCATTGAATCTATTATTGCTGGAGTTTTGACTCTATTGTACCGGTGCGTTCCGATATAATTGAGGTTTGTATACAATTATTATTGTAACTGTCATTAATTACAGTACCGTAGTAAACCCAAATCGTGGTTCTGAATTTGTCGAACTAGGGACGGGGGATCTAGGCGTTAACTAACGATATTGGTCTTTACAACCGAGATGATTTTCTTCGGTGGTTCAGACGAGATCTTGTGTGCCAAGCTGATACGTGTGCTGCAAAGATTTTCCAAGCAACAGCATTTTACATATCGCATGATTAAATGGTAACTCATTGACTGGGACCAAAGAAATAAGTTACACAGATCCCGTTGTAATACCACACAGACCTGACAATTTTCTTTATTTTAATATCATCGGCATGCAGTATCAAGTTACATCAAATATCTTCTATTATATTGTTCATGTACACAAAGAATAGAAGGATTCCAAGAATTAAGAATCAAGAATCAAGATTTTATGGTGATCAAAAGCTAATGCTTTACACGTACCATTGGATGACAACTATTGCAAAAAGAAAAATTTAATCCAAATCACATTGTTAATATTTTTCTGGGTTCATGTTGCTTCAACACACCGGGCAAAATTCAGGGTTTTGTTTGACGTATGCATCCAATTTCGATTTGAAAACATCAAGTGTCGTTGCATTTACAACGGTAGCGCATTCCATAGAAATCAGATACGCACAGAGAAGAAATAGTGACGACAATCAAGTCTTGAGTGCGGTATTTCGAAGCAACACGAGTGACTGCGCGTATTGCAAGGGGAGTTTACTTTTATTAGTTCGCTAAGCGGATGGTTTTTTATCCGCAGTATCTTGTAAACCAGAATCAGGTCGATCCTCATTCGTGTACGTGTAAAATCACGCAAACCAAGTATGGCCATTCGCTCTTGATACGGGGCTCGCTGCATCCCTTCAACTAACTTTGTAGCTTTTGTTGTATATTCGATCCAGGATCTCGATTTTTTTACTCAACCACGGTGCCCAGGCTGGGATCAAATAATCCATCGTTGCATGCATGTAAGTATTTAAAATACGAGGAATTGTTCTGGGTGAGAACCGTCCGAAAATTCTTCTCAGGATTCCTAATATACCACATGCCCGATTAAACACTTTTCTACAATGCATACTCGGTTTCAGGTTATTAGTAATCCAAATTTCGAGGTAATTTTCAGCGGTGGTTCAATTTAGGATACCGTGGCCTAGATGGTATGTATATACGTAGTTACGGCCAAGCTGTAACATATGACATTTACGTAGGCTGTAAGGCATTTGATTCTCTAGAGACCAGCGATACAGAGCATCCAAGTCGTTTTGCATCATTAAACAATCTTCATTAAAGTGGATTCGCTTCCATATTTTAATCTCATCTGCAAAAAGAACGAGCTTGCATCGAACTATTTCAGTTTTATCATTTATATATAAGAGGAAAAAATAGGTCCGAGCACTGAACCTTGAGGCACCCCGCTCGTGACATCGATACTTTTCGACAATACTCAAACAGCGCGAACTCGCACGTGCCGATCGGTCAGATAATCTGTTAGCCACGATAGTAAGTTACCTGTTATTCCATATCGCACTAGCTTTTGCAGAAGCAAGCTGTGGTCGACCTTGTCAAAAGCCTTTGAAATATCAATATAACAAGCATGTAGCGTATAGCCTTGATCAAGCGACATCGTCAAATCATTGAGTGTGATCAGTAAATTCGAAAGACAAGATCTGGTCCGGCGGAACCCGTGTTGAGCTGCTGACAAAAGACCTCGTGCTTCAAGCTGACCCAGAATACATTTAGATAAAATGCGCTCCTTCATTTTTAAAATACATGGTAGCATCGTTACAGGTCTGTAATTTGCTGCGTCAGAACGACTGCCACCTTTGTAAATTGGTGTTACCACACCCGCTTTCCATGCCAAAGGTACATAACCTTCACCAAGACTCTGGATGAAAACCGCGGCTAAGCTATTTGAAAGCTCTCTATAACACACATGAAGAATCGCTGAGGTAATATTGTCCTCCCCGGGAGATTTCTTTGTATTCAATCGACGTAGGTGTCGCTCTACCACCAGTTGATCGATCACGGGCTGAGTTAGTGGTTCTACAGTGTTTGATAATTCATGATGCAATATTTGCTTTTTGGGGCAGTAGACTTGAGAGTAAATGCACGCAAGCGCATCCGCCGTCTCTTGGATTGTAACAGTCAAACCTTCTTCTCTCATGATAGCGAAAACACCTGGTTTAACTTTGGTTCTGTCATTCACAATTTTGTACAATAGTTTCGGATTCGCTTCCATTCGTTCCACCATATGTTTCTGGTACTGTTTTTTATCCTGCCGAATTAGGGTGGTGACTCTGTTACGTATTCTCAAAATTGTAACCAAAATGTAGGGGTGACGTTATTGCAATGAGTAACCCAAGCACGCCTTTTCAATGAAATCTATTTTCTTGTTCTGCTGCGAACAGAGAAACGGAGGGTGTGGACATCTTTCCTCTGAATATATCGAGAGTTCGTCTGGATTTGCATCTGAAGGTAGTTTATCAGAGAGTTATGTGTATTTGAGTCACTAGAATTGAGTTGAACATCATTTAGCTCACAAAGTGCTTTCTTGAGTCTCGAAATTTCGACTCTACGGATGATTTTAGGTGCGTCACTGTGTCTCGATGCACTGCAGACATAATCGAACACGAGCATCACATGGTCACTCCGTCTTAATGGAGCTTCATAGTGTAATAATTCAAGCACCGATCCTTGAGGAATTCTACTTGTGATGTCAATTGTTCCAGAGAAGTTGCTGAAAACGCGAACATGACGTGTCTTTCAGCAAGATAGTCTCTTATGCAATTCAGCAACATTCTCTTTATTCCACAAGCTTCGAGCCTTTTATTAGAATGTCATGGTTGACTCTATCGAAAGCTTTCGAAATATCGATGTAGCAAGCATTTAGAGCCTTACCTTCGTCTAGTGCCTTGGTCCAATCCCTTAACGTTGTTAGAAGGTTAGATAAACAGCAACATTTTCTTTGAATATTATGTAGTTTTGCAGTCAAAATATTTTGAGTTTCAAAATGTTCTCTTGTAAGCGCAGTCAAAATATGTTCCATCAAATAGGAGTTCACAGTAAATAGCGTTACAGATCTATAGTTTGCACTCTCTGAACGGCTACCACCCTTGAAAATCGGAGTTATCATCCGTGCTTTTCAATGCGATTACATTTTCGTTCATGTAATCTGAGATTGAATAAGCGCGTGAGTTGAGCAGCGAAAGCAATGCGAAATCTGTGCCAGGATACATTGTTTTGTTTAGTTAAAAACCTCCCGCCCAAAAATATATTCATTGACAGTCATTTCACTTGATTTTGATTTATTCAAGACTCACTATTTATCGCTAACCATGTATTAGATCTAGTCCGCATAACGAACTGGTATTTGAGGTTGCATTTTTGTGTTATACAACTGAAATTTCCGTCAATCTTCGAAGTCAAATAATTTAGAAATGTATTGTAATATAAGCCATAAACCCGGAAATCAAACTGTTGATTGTAGGCATCCTAAAGACGGATGTTTCAAGGAACAAATTCCATTTTCCTCAGAACCTTCATCTTTTCACTCAATCGTTCCGCACAACATACATAATCAATGACAATCACCACATGGTTACCTTTCAAAATGATGCCAGGAATTGAATATCCTTTACCGCGGTTGCTTCAGGCGTTAAGACAAGGTCAATTTTGGTCAAAGACCACGTCTGCTAGTGTGCTGGTCCAAATGGTTGCGCATTAAATTCATTGCTCATTGAATTCATATTAAAATGAATGCAGAGTGTGTTCACTTCCTGAAAACAGATGCCGAAGATTAAAATCGCCCATGATCCGCAATTTAGTAGTCTTGCAGCTTGTGATGTATTGCAAGGATTCGATTAGTTTATCATTAAATGAGATTTAGGATGATGGCGAGCGGTTGATGATGCCGATCATACACTCATCTCCATTGACTAGGTATACTGAATACTACATCCTATCTAGAAGGAGATCAGGAACATCGATTAAGTTACACTGCGCTAAACGGCCTAATCTTATGTGTTCAGGACGGAGTCGTGGCATTGTCAGGATCGCGAGCTCAGCATATCATGTAGGGATAAAACAAAGTCTCAGTAACTGCAACTAAATCAAATGGAAGTCTGTCACAAAGTTAGCAAAGTTCAGCTAATTTTTTTGGATAAACACTGAGCATTCGTATATATGCGCTTAATCGCATTTATCTTACAGAATGTAAGATTGCGTAATGTAGATATTGGTCCGACTCGCGCTGAGTAAGAACATTTTCGTTTCGTTCAATCTAAATCTCTTGAGAAAAGACATTCATGAAGATATTGTGATATTGCCGTCATATACAAATTAACTGATTTGAATTTAATTCGTGATAATTACTAGCGGCCTCAACGGTGACATATAAAACCAAACTGTTGGAACGCACGTAGGCTGCGAGAATGTCCCCATCATGATTCAAAATTTTAGTGGCCAAGTAAAGTTTGAGATCATGTACACTATCAGCTCTCATGACTGAAATAGAAATGTAGGAAACGGTTGTGAATTAATTTTCAAAATCTATGAAATTGGAAATCAGGTGCTTCTAGGAAGTATTCCTTCCGAAGAAATTCTGGACGATTGTTCGGCTAATTATCTTTATTACAAGTCTCGGGCTACAAGGGCTGTCAAATCCTGTTCTCTCGAGCGATCAACCCCTCAACTAGAGGACATACTTTGAAGCTCGCGAAAAAGCACAGCCGTCTGAATCTTAGGCAACACTTTTTCAGTGAAAGAGTGGCAAGCTTCTGGAACAAGCTGCCTGAGAAACTAATAGCTTGCACATCAAAAGGTGCATTCAAAAGGGGTTTAGATGCCTTGTGGCTTGGTCTTTTCCCAGAAATTTTCCCGCGAATATACAGGTTGTCTGTCGTCAGAATTGTGCATTTTTTGTTCATTTTGAAATTATATGGTCTTGACCACAATTTGAAAAATAAAAAATCCTGTTATATAATGCCTCGTTTTAAATGTCATGTTTTAAATGTACGCACCAATTTTCCATAGCTAACCTCTCACCGGCTTGGTGAAGAGAAACCCTTTCCGTTTTTCTCAGTCGCAGCTACAAATTCTGGGACCAAAGGACGGTTTGGAAAACATCGGACGTACCTTCGCATACGACGAGGATACCAGAGAAAAATGAACCAATTTTGGAAGTGGTGGGCGCTCTTTTGAAGCTTTCCACAGACGGAAATTCTGGAGGCTCCATTTGCTTATCCCTTGGCGGCGCGATCGTCGAGGATATCCAAATCACAATAAGAATAAACGTTTTGACAGTGGTGGGTGCTTCTCTACAGCTTTCCACCGAAAGAAATTCTAGACGCTTGATTGGCTTGTTAGCCACATACTGTCCTGTGCAAACTGAGCTGAACTTAACTGAGCTAAGTGACTTGAATTACGCTAATGAGAAAAAATATAAATCAATTAATGAAGCAATCCATGCTGCTCAGATCAGGTGTGGGTTTTCTCTATCAAAGGAGATTCCGCATTATTATAATGTGACATGGGCATATGATTATGTTTGTTTATCTGCTTCGAAATTAGGCAAACAAAGTCTTCGCGGAAGTTTCGATTTTTTAATTTATTTGTCATGAGTACCGATTCCTTAAATAACAGCATCTCCTTTGAAATTCCTATAAAGGAAGACGAAATGAACACTTCGCGGTCATCTAGACCCTTCCAGGCAGTATCTCTGAATCGAAGTATATTAGATGAAGCTGACCTTGCTCAACGACTCGCCAAAGCTGACGAACGCCGCTCGGAAATGTTATTAGTATGTATTTTCATTGACGCTTAAACCAAATTTCTTGTTTCTTTTATTTAACCGCTCGTATTTCTTTGTAGGAAACACGGCTTAAAAATGAAAACTATTTGAAAAATGTGGAGTATCGCCGATTGAAGGAGAAAGAGAAGCTCAACAATCGATCAATGGAAGTTCTGGAAAGTGTTGAGTCTGATTTGTCAGAGAAGTCAAAAAGACGTGAACAGCTATTGCTAGAACGCATTTCAATGGCTAAAAAAGAAGTGCGCATTGTTTACTTTATTTTTTTCAGTCCGAAAGAGCTAAACAAATTGCCGCTGCCCGCTCTTCCCCGAGACAGGACTTGCTGAAACAAATTGACGAAGACATGTCAAACAAGGAAAATAGACGAAAATCCTACCTTTTGAGCATCAAACAGCAATGTCAATTAGAAGTGAGTATTATAAAACAAAATCTTCATTTGCATGCTTTTCCGTCACAAAACACCCCACGACCTGTCTCGTGCTGTTTGCACTCATCAGGTTGGGACAGTAAGATAAAAATCCGCATGCGCTTATAGTTTTCAAAAAAATCGATAAACTAAAATTTATTTATTATCGTGCATTAAGCTAGTAGCGTTTATTGCAGTTTTATTTCAACTTTACCATGTTTATTTTATTAAGAACCAACCAACGAATCCAGCTGGCTGCTCATGTCGTCTGTCTAGGTTCATTGCTTGTCGATATTTTTTGTAATCCCTCTACAATAATCGAATTGACTGTGGGTGTCGGTAAAGTCCAGATTTCCCGTGCTAAAAGCTCACTTCTAAACTTGATTTCCGTCAATAGCAAGATGTGTACCTTCCGACTAGCAACTTCTATCAACACTACTTTATTATTATTATTATATTTGCACAATCTGATACAGATATGGTGCCGTTCAACATAAACAATGAGTTGTACAAAGCGAGAAGGGGGGTACAAAGCGTTGTCGTCATCGTTGAACGTAGGCATGATACTACCCGGTTGCCTACACCGAAGTAGGAGAGATTTCGTTTAGGGGGTCTCACCCCGACCCACAAGGCAATGGAGCGAGAGAGGTTCGCACCTATCGGTGGCCGGTGACCGACGAAGCGATTCATGCGCCTTTTTCTGGGAATTTCCAGTTCGGAGCCCGATAACCCCGTTGATAGGTTGGTGACTTCAGTTTTTGCCTGTGCACCATACAATGCGCTTGGATAGGACAAGGGGCAGTGACTTTTGGAGCGGCGAGTCACATCCGTCGCGTCGTGATGTCATCAGTGGATTTTTGTGGCTTTTTATAGGGAGAACGCTTGTCAGACGAAAACCCACCACACCCTCAGACACCACCGCCGAACCTTTCGCTGAGCTCGGAGAACCGAGCCCACCCAGCTGGCACCACGTGGAGGTATTTAGGCAAGCCAGCCTTGCTTGTTCGTAGTAACCATTTTTTTCTCCGACTAATGGTAGCAGTGATGACAGCAAATATATCTTCTACGACGAAATCTACACTCTCGCGACGCTCAAAGAGTTGTGATATAATTATTCTTCCTGGGGATGTGAATGCTCAAATCGGTGGTGCATTAGGTTTTGGTGAGCTGCATGCTGAAACACACTGGAGTTGCACTACCATTTTTATTTCTTATCTAAGCCTGGGCAACCGGGCAGTATCTCTCCCCACCTGCAGTCTTTAAATGTGTGGCACTTTGCCATATACCATACTAGATGAACGGGGAATGATTTCTTCTGGCTCGCACTATAATGCAAAAAAAGACTTGTCAAAATTAATCTCAAGCGTAGCATTCGATCAGATATGGGAGCTTGTTTTCTGAAAAAGTTGGGGAAATAGGGTTATCCACCAATTCAGGTAAGGTCCGAAAACTGTTTCAGCTAATTCGGTCTACTCATGCTAAAACCACTAGGGTTAGTGAGGCAATCCAAGAGAACGGTGGCGCCTTAATCACTGACAAAGAGCGCATATTAATGAACAATGTAGCTCGCGAACGGCATACGGTCAATTGCGTTCTATCTCGTGTTGTGAACACTGGTAAGATGAATTAAAGCCTCCGAGCGTTATTCCGATAGTTCTGGGCGCGGTACGTTGCACTATAGTTTCTCAGCCAAATTTTGTACCTTACCTTTACCTTTGTGCGACTATCTTCTCCTGGAGGATGAGTCGGCTTCAATGAAGATTCAATGATTTGTACGCTTAGTGGTCTCCGAAAAGGATGTCCGATTTCTCCATTATTATTAAATTTTGTAATTGACGCTATAATGAATGCATGCGATACAGGCATAAGGACACCGGGCATTCAGATACGGTTCTCTTTCATGTATTAGTGCATGATTGTATACCTCGGTTTCTAGAAGATTAAATTGTTATGATTATGAATGTTCGATCCGATTGTAAGAATATCGAAAGACGAAGGCCTGAGAACTAAACTTTAATCTTCTAGAAACCGAGGTATGCAATCTGGAATACAGAACGGTAATACTAAGGTGCGTAATAGGAATACAGTTAGTAATAGAAAACTTGAACGGTAAAATATCATCACATCACGATAAGAATGTTTTTGATTTAGAATAATTGGACGACGTAGTTCTACTCTTCAATTCCTTTGCAAATACTCAGGCTACTTGAGACCGACTATGTAGTATCATACCATCCTCCGGTATGCGCTTTAACTCTTTCAAGTTCAAAGTTCTCTTACTCATAGCCTATATCAACGAAGCTGTTGACTTGCTGGCTTTAAACTAAAAAAATACCGATACGCCTAATGACTGCTTACTTGACCAAATTTTTATAATGCAGGCGGCTGCAAGAACCCCATACAAATCGGTTCTGTTTTGTGCATTGTAATTTGAATGAGCTTCGCTTTTCTTTTGACATTTTGTCTCGACCTCTTTCCGCTTTTTTGTACCAATGAATTATTCTGCCTTACGGCGGTGCTGTTGAGATGATTTGAAGGAGATTGCAACGATAATCTTGATTTAAATCGTTCTTACTTTTGGAAAATTCTTTTACACGTAACACGTAATAGATTATTAAATGAGATTCACGTAAAACAACCAGGTCTTAGTTCAAGAATGGGATTCCTACTGTTGTTGGCCTCATTCGGTCGATGTCGACCGAACGGACGTACATCACAATCGCTTGAATTTTAATGTTCTGCTTTTCGAATGACTAGACAGTCCGATTCGGGAGCAACAATCTCTCCTGCAGCGCTTGCAACGATAGACAGAACTTTGTTGTAGGACGTCAGTTACACGCCGGCGGCGTGATCTGCTTTCTGCAGCCAAGAGCCCCGGCTTGCAGACGACGCTTTACACAATGCCTTTAATGTAAGCAGTCTAGAGCAAGTTCTTCCCAACTCGCGGGGTCAATGCCAATAGCTTTCATATCTTTTGCAAACGTCTTTTTACCACAAGTGCGGTCTGCCCAATGGTTGAGTTCCTGAGTGTGATTTACCATAGAGTAGATCTTTCGGAATACGACCATTTTCCATTCTGTAGACATGACCAAGCCACCGCAGGCGGCGCTGTCGTAGTAGGGTTAACATGCTCTGCAGACAAGCTTTCGAAAGCACTTCAGCATTGGTCACTTTGTCCATCCACAATATGTTCAAGATACGATGGATGCTTCGTAGATGGAAAGCATTCCGCTTCCGTTCGTGTCTTGCGTGGGTGGTCCTGGTCTCACTGCCGTACAATAAAGCATTTAGTACGCACGCGCTGTTTACCATCATTGTCTTTACAGTAAGCTTGCGGTTACCCCAAACACGAGCGTTCAATCGGGACAAAATGACAGCTGCTCTGCCAATTTGCTTATAAATCTCCGTGTCTAGCGAGAGGTTATACGAAATGGTTGAACCAAGATATGTGAAATGAGCCGTTTTAAGTTTGTTTGAACAAATGGCTCTGTTGATCTCATCATACATACCGTTAAAATTTCCAGTATCCGCAGCGTTTTGGATACTGACGCTAATTTCAGTCCAATAGTCATTTGCACATCGTTTTTCTTTCTGTTGGACCCTAATTCTAGCTGCTGTTTGAAGTCGTAAGTTTTCATATGTTGGCATGCCTTTGAACCTCGAAAATCCTGAACGTTTCTCATCCAGCACAGCAGTCATTTCAGAAGCTTTTGCTTCGAACCAGTCGCTTGATCGAGCTTACTTCGGACCGTAAGAGGAAAGCGCGACACGGCATATGCAGCTTTTCATCGATTGGCAATTTTCCGAAGCCGATTCTAATGGGTTTGTCCTATTGAACTCGGATGTGAAGGCTTAGCAAATCGTGTAACTAGATTAGGTTCACACATACGAGTGACGTCTATCCTTATCTTGACAGAAAATTTGGTGCAGTGAAATCTCGTGTCGGGAAAAATTCAATTTTGCACAGACCTGTGAATGATCAGTGTCGCAGCTTGCTCTTTGATATGATCTGGTGAGGAGTACGCTTCCCATATTAGTGCGCTTAACAAGAATAAAATCAAGCCAATGCTTAGAGTGAGGATGTTTCCGAAAGACTTTATGCTGTGGTTTTGCTTGAAAGAAGTGTTACTGACACAAAGACTGAACTGTGTTCACAGTTCTAAAAGGCGCTGTCCGTTTTCCGGAACAGTTTTGCCAAGATTCGTAATGTGCATCAATTCTGGCATTGAAATCACTCAATATCACGGCACGTTTTTGAGAACAGTTGCGAGGTTATCATAAAAAGCGTCTTTCTCAGCAGGCGTCACAGAGAGCGTCGGTGCATAGACGTTGACCAAAGTGATAATACCAGTAATCACTTCAGATTTAGAGTCCAAAACTATTCGGTCCCGCTGCTGCTTGAAGTGGGCTGTTTCGCACGGCAAACTCAACTCAATGCAGTCGAGGCTCATCAAAACCCCTTCCTTGTGTAATCTCTTTGTGCTAGCATACTAGTGGCTGTAATCGCGTCTCTTGCAGGTCAGCCACGTCGACCTTCAGCATTTTTAGCTCATTGTTGATCACAACGCCTCAGATAGCGAAGAAATCATCATGAAATCCCGGAAGCACGGACCGGACGTTCCAGGTTCAGAACTAACCTTTGTTGTTTAGTAATTCGTTTTGCTGGTGCCGAAAAATACAGTCAGTTTTTCGGTTGATTCCTAATCCCCATGCACCCAATAAGGATAGCAGATTGTGGCAGGACGGCCCTTATTTACTGGGGTATGCCGAGCTCGCGACGGGCCGTAGCCGTCCAATAAGACCTGAAAATCTCCCCCACCGTCGGAAGCAGCCCCCGCGCTGAGCTCTACGCCAGTCGAGCCATAGCTTTTAACCAGTATCTGCTGCTTCCCGTGTTATTATCCGTAGAAGCGGAATGGTGCGTTGAGATATACGCCAGGACAGTTCAATATGGAGAACTAGCTGTGACCCATGCAGCAAGTGCTCCATCTCCCCACGGCACCACCGGAACCAATGGATAGAGGTCAGACGAACACGGTCTCAACCTAACCCGCTGCCTTGTGGGCCAGGCCAAAGGTTTTGGTCGAGAACCCTAATTGTTCTCCTATCTAGGCATGGGCGACCTGGCAGTATCTCAGCCCGCATACAACCATGACTATTACTACGAAACCCCACGAAACCAAGCAACAGCATTTTACATATCGCATGATTAAATGGTAACTCATTGACTGGGACCAAAGAAATAAGTTACACAGATCCCGTTGTAATGCCACACAGACCTGACAATTTTCCCTATTTTAATATCATCGGCATGCAGTATCAAGTTACATCAAATATCTTCTATTATATTGTTCATGTACACAAAGAATAGAAGAATTCCAAGAATTAAGAATCAAGAATCAAGATTTTATGGTGATCAAAAGCTAATGCTTTACACGTACCATTGGATGACAACTATTGCAAAAAGAAAAATTTAATCCAAATCACATTGTTAATATTTTTCTGGGTTCATGTTGCTTCAACACACCGGGCAAAATTCAGGGTTTTGTTTGACGTATGCATCCAATTTCGATTTGAAAACATCAAGTGTCGTTGCATTTACAACGGTAGCGCATTCCATAGAAATCAGATACGCACAGAGAAGAAATAGTGACGACAATCAAGTCTTGAGTGCGGTATTTCGAAGCAACACGAGTGACTGCGCGTATTGCAAGGGGAGTTTACTTTTATTAGTTCGCTAAGCGGATGGTTTTTGATCCGCAGTATCTTGTAAACCAGAATCAGGTCGATCCTCATTCGTGTACGTGTAAAATCACGCAAACCAAGTATGGCCATACGCTCTTGATACGGGGCTCGCTGCATCCTTTCAACTAACTTTGTAGCTTTTGTTGTATATTCGATCCAGGATCTCGATTTTTTTACTCAACCACGGTGCCCAGGCTGGGATCAAATAATCCATCGTTGCATGCATGTAAGTATTTAAAATACGAGGAATTGTTCTGGGTGAGAACCGTCCGAAAATTCTTCTCAGGATTCCTAATATACCACATGCCCGATTAAACACTTTTCTACAATGCATACTCGGTTTCAGGTTATTAGTAATCCAAATTTCGAGGTAATTTTCAGCGGTGGTTCAATTTAGGATACCGTGGCCTAGATGGTATGTATATACGTAGTTACGGCCAAGCTGTAACATATGACATTTACGTAGGCTGTAAGGCATTTGATTCTCTAGAGACCAGCGATACAGAGCATCCAAGTCGTTTTGCATCATTAAACAATCTTCATTAAAGTGGATTCGCTTCCATATTTTAATCTCATCTGCAAAAAGAACGAGCTTGCATCGAACTATTTCAGTTTTATCATTTATATATAAGAGGAAAAAATAGGTCCGAGCACTGAACCTTGAGGCACCCCGCTCGTGACATCGATACTTTTCGACAATACTCAAACAGCGCGAACTCGCACGTGCCGATCGGTCAGATAATCTGTTAGCCACGATAGTAAGTTACCTGTTATTCCAAATCGCACTAGCTTTTGCAGAAGCAAGCTGTGGTCGACCTTGTCAAAAGCCTTTGAAATATCAATATAACAAGCATGTAGCGTATAGCCTTGATCAAGCGACATCGTCAAATCATTGAGTGTGATCAGTAAATTCGAAAGACAAGATCTGGTCCGGCGGAACCCGTGTTGAGCTGCTGACAAAAGACCTCGTGCTTCAAGCTGACCCAGAATACATTTAGATATAATGCGCTCCTTCATTTTTAAAATACATGTAGCATCGTTACAGGTCTGTAATTTGCTGCGTCAGAACGACTGCCACCTTTGTAAATTGGTGTTACCACACCCGCTTTCCATGCCAAAGGTACACAACCTTCACCAAGACTCTGGATGAAAACCGCGGCTAAGCTATTTGAAAGCTCTCTATAACACACATGAAGAATCGCTGAGGTAATATTGTCCTCCCCGGGAGATTTCTTTGTATTCAATCGACGTAGGTGTCGCTCTACCACCAGTTGATCGATCACGGGCTGAGTTAGTGGTTCTACAGTGTTTGATAATTCATGATGCAATATTTGCTTTTTGGGGCAGTAGACTTGAGAGTAAATGCACGCAAGCGCATCCGCCGTCTCTTGGATTGTAACAGTCAAACCTTCTTCTCTCATGATAGCGAAAACACCTGGTTTAACTTTGGTTCTGTCATTCACAATTTTGTACAATAGTTTCGGATTCGCTTCCATTCGTTCCACCATATGTTTCTGGTACTGTTTTTTATCCTGCCGAATTAGGGTGGTGACTCTGTTACGTATTCTCAAAATTGTAACCAAAATGTAGGGGTGACGTTATTGCAATGAGTAACCCAAGCACGCCTTTTCAATGAAATCTATTTTCTTGTTCTGCTGCGAACAGAGAAACGGAGGGTGTGGACATCTTTCCTCTGAATATATCGAGAGTTCGTCTGGATTTGCATCTGAAGGTAGTTTATCAGAGAGTTATGTGTATTTGAGTCACTAGAATTGAGTTGAACATCATTTAGCTCACAAAGTGCTTTCTTGAGTCTCGAAATTTCGACTCTACGGATGATTTTAGGTGCGTCACTGTGTCTCGATGCACTGCAGACATAATCGAACACGAGCATCACATGGTCACTCCGTCTTAATGGAGCTTCATAGTGTAATAATTCAAGCACCGATCCTTGAGGAATTCTACTTGTGATGTCAATTGTTCCAGAGAAGTTGCTGAAAACGCGAACATGACGTGTCTTTCAGCAAGATAGTCTCTTATGCAATTCAGCAACATTCTCTTTATTCCACAAGCTTCGAGCCTTTTATTAGAATGTCATGGTTGACTCTATCGAAAGCTTTCGAAATATCGATGTAGCAAGCATTTAGAGCCTTACCTTCGTCTAGTGCCTTGGTCCAATCCCTTAACGTTGTTAGAAGGTTAGATAAACAGCAACATTTTCTTTGAATATTATGTAGTTTTGCAGTCAAAATATTTTGAGTTTCAAAATGTTCTCTTGTAAGCGCAGTCAAAATGTGTTCCATCAAATAGGAGTTCACAGTAAATAGCGTTACAGATCTATAGTTTGCACTCTCTGAACGGCTACCGCCCTTGAAAATAGGAGTTATCATCCGTGCTTTTCAATGCGATTACATTTTCGTTCATGTAATCTGAGATTGAATAAG
This sequence comes from Atriophallophorus winterbourni, assembly GCA_013407085.1. Taxonomy (NCBI): domain Eukaryota; kingdom Metazoa; phylum Platyhelminthes; class Trematoda; order Plagiorchiida; family Microphallidae; genus Atriophallophorus; species Atriophallophorus winterbourni. The sequence continues at coordinate 33,546 of JACCGJ010023417.1, forward strand.
CGCGTGAGTTGAGCAGCGAAAGCAATGCGAAATCTGTGCCAGGATACATTGTTTTGTTTAGTTAAAAACCTCCCGCCCAAAAATATATTCATTGACAGTCATTTCACTTGATTTTGATTTATTCAAGACTCACTATTTATCGCTAACCATGTATTAGATCTAGTCCGCATAACGAACTGGTATTTGAGGTTGCATTTTTGTGTTATACAACTGAAATTTCCGTCAATCTTCGAAGTCAAATAATTTAGAAATGTATTGTAATATAAGCCATAAACCCGGAAATCAAACTGTTGATTGTAGGCATCCTAAAGACGGATGTTTCAAGGAACAAATTCCATTTTCCTCAGAACCTTCATCTTTTCACTCAATCGTTCCGCACAACATACATAATCAATGACAATCACCACATGGTTACCTTTCAAAATGATGCCAGGAATTGAATATCCTTTACCGCGGTTGCTTCAGGCGTTAAGACAAGGTCAATTTTGGTCAAAGACCACGTCTGCTAGTGTGCTGGTCCAAATGGTTGCGCATTAAATTCATTGCTCATTGAATTCATATTAAAATGAATGCAGAGTGTGTTCACTTCCTGAAAACAGATGCCGAAGATTAAAATCGCCCATGATCCGCAATTTAGTAGTCTTGCAGCTTGTGATGTATTGCAAGGATTCGATTAGTTTATCATTAAATGAGATTTAGGATGATGGCGAGCGGTTGATGATGCCGATCATACACTCATCTCCATTGACTAGGTATACTGAATACTACATCCTATCTAGAAGGAGATCAGGAACATCGATTAAGTTACACTGCGCTAAACGGCCTAATCTTATGTGTTCAGGACGGAGTCGTGGCATTGTCAGGATCGCGAGCTCAGCATATCATGTAGGGATAAAACAAAGTCTCAGTAACTGCAACTAAATCAAATGGAAGTCTGTCACAAAGTTAGCAAAGTTCAGCTAATTTTTTTGGATAAACACTGAGCATTCGTATATATGCGCTTAATCGCATTTATCTTACAGAATGTAAGATTGCGTAATGTAGATATTGGTCCGACTCGCGCTGAGTAAGAACATTTTCGTTTCGTTCAATCTAAATCTCTTGAGAAAAGACATTCATGAAGATATTGTGATATTGCCGTCATATACAAATTAACTGATTTGAATTTAATTCGTGATAATTACTAGCGGCCTCAACGGTGACATATAAAACCAAACTGTTGGAACGCACGTAGGCTGCGAGAATGTCCCCATCATGATTCAAAATTTTAGTGGCCAAGTAAAGTTTGAGATCATGTACACTATCAGCTCTCATGACTGAAATAGAAATGTAGGAAACGGTTGTGAATTAATTTTCAAACTCTATGAAATTGGAAATCAGGTGCTTCTAGGAAGTATTCCTTCCGAAGAAATTCTGGACGATTGTTCGGCTAATTAACTTTATTACAAGTCTCGGGCTACAAGGGCTGTCAAATCCTGTTCTCTCGAGCGATCAACCCCTCAACTAGAGGACATACTTTGAAGCTCGCGAAAAAGCACAGCCGTCTGAATCTTAGGCAACACTTTTTCAGTGAAAGAGTGGCAAGCTTCTGGAACAAGCTGCCTGAGAAACTAATAGCTTGCACATCAAAAGGTGCATTCAAAAGGGGTTTAGATGCCTTGTGGCTTGGTCTTTTCCCAGAAATTTTCCCGCGAATATACAGGTTGTCTGTCGTCAGAATTGTGCATTTTTTGTTCATTTTGAAATTATATGGTCTTGACCACAATTTGAAAAATAAAAAATCCTGTTATATAATGCCTCGTTTTAAATGTCATGTTTTAAATGTACGCACCAATTTTCCATAGCTAACCTCTCACCGGCTTGGTGAAGAGAAACCCTTTCCGTTTTTCTCAGTCGCAGCTACAAATTCTGGGACCAAAGGACGGTTTGGAAAACATCGGACGTACCTTCGCATACGACGAGGATACCAGAGAAAAATGAACCAACTTTGGAAGTGGTGGGCGCTCTTTTGAAGCTTTCCACAGACGGAAATTCTGGACGCTCCATTTGCTTATCCCTTGGCGGCGCGATCGTCGAGGATATCCAAATCACAATAAGAATAAACGTTTTGACAGTGGTGGGTGCTTCTCTACAGCTTTCCACCGAAAGAAATTCTAGACGCTTGATTGGCTTGTTAGCCACATACTGTCCTGTGCAAACTGAGCTGAACTTAACTGAGCTAAGTGACTTGAATTACGCTAATGAGAAAAAATATAAATCAATTAATGAAGCAATCCATGCTGCTCAGATCAGGTGTGGGTTTTCTCTATCAAAGGAGATTCCGCATTATTATAATGTGACATGGGCATATGATTATGTTTGTTTATCTGCTTCGAAATTAGGCAAACAAAGTCTTCGCGGAAGTTTCGATTTTTTAATTTATTTGTCATGAGTACCGATTCCTTAAATAACAGCATCTCCTTTGAAATTCCTATAAAGGAAGACGAAATGAACACTTCGCGGTCATCTAGACCCTTCCAGGCAGTATCTCTGAATCGAAGTATATTAGATGAAGCTGACCTTGCTCAACGACTCGCCAAAGCTGACGAACGCCGCTCGGAAATGTTATTAGTATGTATTTTCATTGACGCTTAAACCAAATTTCTTGTTTCTTTTATTTAACCGCTCGTATTTCTTTGTAGGAAACACGGCTTAAAAATGAAAACTATTTGAAAAATGTGGAGTATCGCCGATTGAAGGAGAAAGAGAAGCTCAACAATCGATCAATGGAAGTTCTGGAAAGTGTTGAGTCTGATTTGTCAGAGAAGTCAAAAAGACGTGAACAGCTATTGCTAGAACGCATTTCAATGGCTAAAAAAGAAGTGCGCATTGTTTACTTTATTTTTTTCAGTCCGAAAGAGCTAAACAAATTGCCGCTGCCCGCTCTTCCCCGAGACAGGACTTGCTGAAACAAATTGACGAAGACATGTCAAACAAGGAAAATAGACGAAAATCCTACCTTTTGAGCATCAAACAGCAATGTCAATTAGAAGTGAGTATTATAAAACAAAATCTTCATTTGCATGCTTTTCCGTCACAAAACACCCCACGACCTGTCTCGTGCTGTTTGCACTCATCAGGTTGGGACAGTAAGATAAAAATCCGCATGCGCTTATAGTTTTCAAAAAAATCGATAAACTAAAATTTATTTATTATCGTGCATTAAGCTAGTAGCGTTTATTGCAGTTTTATTTCAACTTTACCATGTTTATTTTATTAAGAACCAACCAACGAATCCAGCTGGCTGCTCATGTCGTCTGTCTAGGTTCATTGCTTGTCGATATTTTTTGTAATCCCTCTACAATAATCGAATTGACTGTGGGTGTCGGTAAAGTCCAGATTTCCCGTGCTAAAAGCTCACTTCTAAACTTGATTTCCGTCAATAGCAAGATGTGTACCTTCCGACTAGCAACTTCTATCAACACTACTTTATTATTATTATTATATTTGCACAATCTGATACAGATATGGTGCCGTTCAACATAAACAATGAGTTGTACAAAGCGAGAAGGGGGGTACAAAGCGTTGTCGTCATCGTTGAACGTAGGCATGATACTACCCGGTTGCCTACACCGAAGTAGGAGAGATTTCGTTTAGGGGGTCTCACCCCGACCCACAAGGCAATGGAGCGAGAGAGGTTCGCACCTATCGGTGGCCGGTGACCGACGAAGCGATTCATGCGCCTTTTTCTGGGAATTTCCAGTTCGGAGCCCGATAACCCCGTTGATAGGTTGGTGACTTCAGTTTTTGCCTGTGCACCATACAATGCGCTTGGATAGGACAAGGGGCAGTGACTTTTGGAGCGGCGAGTCACATCCGTCGCGTCGTGATGTCATCAGTGGATTTTTGTGGCTTTTTATAGGGAGAACGCTTGTCAGACGAAAACCCACCACACCCTCAGACACCACCGCCGAACCTTTCGCTGAGCTCGGAGAACCGAGCCCACCCAGCTGGCACCACGTGGAGGTATTTAGGCAAGCCAGCCTTGCTTGTTCGTAGTAACCATTTTTTTCTCCGACTAATGGTAGCAGTGATGACAGCAAATATATCTTCTACGACGAAATCTACACTCTCGCGACGCTCAAAGAGTTGTGATATAATTATTCTTCCTGGGGATGTGAATGCTCAAATCGGTGGTGCATTAGGTTTTGGTGAGCTGCATGCTGAAACACACTGGAGTTGCACTACCATTTTTATTTCTTATCTAAGCCTGGGCAACCGGGCAGTATCTCTCCCCACCTGCAGTCTTTAAATGTGTGGCACTTTGCCATATACCATACTAGATGAACGGGGAATGATTTCTTCTGGCTCGCACTATAATGCAAAAAAAGACTTGTCAAAATTAATCTCAAGCGTAGCATTCGATCAGATATGGGAGCTTGTTTTCTGAAAAAGTTGGGGAAATAGGGTTATCCACCAATTCAGGTAAGGTCCGAAAACTGTTTCAGCTAATTCGGTCTACTCATGCTAAAACCACTAGGGTTAGTGAGGCAATCCAAGAGAACGGTGGCGCCTTAATCACTGACAAAGAGCGCATATTAATGAACAATGTAGCTCGCGAACGGCATACGGTCAATTGCGTTCTATCTCGTGTTGTGAACACTGGTAAGATGAATTAAAGCCTCCGAGCGTTATTCCGATAGTTCTGGGCGCGGTACGTTGCACTATAGTTTCTCAGCCAAATTTTGTACCTTACATTTACCTTTGTGCGACTATCTTTTCCTGGAGGATGAGTCGGCTTCAATGAAGATTCAATGATTCGTACGCTTAGTGGTCTCCGAAAAGGATGTCCGATTTCTCCATTATTATTAAATTTTGTAATTGACGCTATAATGAATGCATGTGATACAGGCATAAGGACACCGGGCATTCAGATACGGTTCTCTTTCATGTATTAGTGCATGATTGTATACCTCGGTTTCTAGAAGATTAAATTGTTATGATTATGAATGTTCGATCCGATTGTAAGAATATCGAAAGACGAAGGCCTGAGAACTAGGCTTTAATCTTCTAGAAACCGAGGTATGCAATCTGGAATACAGAACGGTAATACTAAGGTGCGTAATAGGAATACAGTTAGTAATAGAAAACTTGAACGGTAAAATATCATCACATCACGATAAGAATGTTTTTGATTTAGAATAATTGGACGACGTAGTTCTACTCTTCAATTCCTTTGCAAATACTCAGGCTACTTGAGACCGACTATGTAGTATCATACCATCCTCCGGTATGCGCTTTAACTCTTTCAAGTTCAAAGTTCTCTTACTCATAGCCTATATCAACGAAGCTGTTGACTTGCTGGCTTTAAACTAAAAAAATACCGATACGCCTAATGACTGCTTACTTGACCAAATTTTTATAATGCAGGCGGCTGCAAGAACCCCATACAAATCGGTTCTGTTTTGTGCATTGTAATTTGAATGAGCTTCGCTTTTCTTTTGACATTTTGTCTCGACCTCTTTCCGCTTTTTTGTACCAATGAATTATTCTGCCTTACGGCGGTGCTGTTGAGATGATTTGAAGGAGATTGCAACGATAATCTTGATTTAAATCGTTCTTACTTTTGGAAAATTCTTTTACACGTAACACGTAATAGATTATTAAATGAGATTCACGTAAAACAACCACGTAAAACAACCGTAAAACAATCAAGAATGGGATTCCTACTGTTGTTGGCCTCATTCGGTCGATGTCGACCGAACGGACGTACATCACAATCGCTTGAATTTTAATGTTCTGCTTTTCGAATGACTAGACAGTCCGATTCGGGAGCAACAATCTCTCCTGCAGCGCTTGCAACGATAGACAGAACTTTGTTGTAGGACGTCAGTTACACGCCGGCGGCGTGATCTGCTTTCTGCAGCCAAGAGCCCCGGCTTGCAGACGACGCTTTACACAATGCCTTTAATGTAAGCAGTCTAGAGCAAGTTCTTCCCAACTCGCGGGGTCAATGCCAATAGCTTTCATATCTTTTGCAAACGTCTTTTTACCACAAGTGCGGTCTGCCCAATGGTTGAGTTCCTGAGTGTGATTTACCATAGAGTAGATCTTTCGGAATACGACCATTTTCCATTCTGTAGACATGACCAAGCCACCGCAGGCGGCGCTGTCGTAGTAGGGTTAACATGCTCTGCAGACAAGCTTTCGAAAGCACTTCAGCATTGGTCACTTTGTCCATCCACAATATGTTCAAGATACGATGGATGCTTCGTAGATGGAAAGCATTCCGCTTCCGTTCGTGTCTTGCGTGGGTGGTCCTGGTCTCACTGCCGTACAATAAAGCATTTAGTACGCACGCGCTGTTTACCATCATTGTCTTTACAGTAAGCTTGCGGTTACCCCAAACACGAGCGTTCAATCGGGACAAAATGACAGCTGCTCTGCCAATTTGCTTATAAATCTCCGTGTCTAGCGAGAGGTTATACGAAATGGTTGAACCAAGATATGTGAAATGAGCCGTTTTAAGTTTGTTTGAACAAATGGCTCTGTTGATCTCATCATACATACCGTTAAAATTTCCAGTATCCGCAGCGTTTTGGATACTGACGCTAATTTCAGTCCAATAGTCATTTGCACATCGTTTTTCTTTCTGTTGGACCCTAATTCTAGCTGCTGTTTAAAGTCGTAAGTTTTCATATGTTGGCATGCCTTTGAACCTCGAAAATCCTGAACGTTTCTCATCCAACACAGCAGTCATTTCAGAAGCTTTTGCTTCGAACCAGTCGCTTGATCGAGCTTACTTCGGACCGTAAGAGGAAAGCGCGACACGGCATATGCAGCTTTTCATCGATTGGCAATTTTCCGAAGCCGATTCTAATGGGTTTGTCCTATTGAACTCGGATGTGAAGGCTTAGCAAATCGTGTAACTAGATTAGGTTCACACATACGAGTGACGTCTATCCTTATCTTGACAGAAAATTTGGTGCAGTGAAATCTCGTGTCGGGAAAAATTCAATTTTGCACAGACCTGTGAATGATCAGTGTCGCAGCTTGCTCTTTGATATGATCTGGTGAGGAGTACGCTTCCCATATTAGTGCGCTTAACAAGAATAAAATCAAGCCAATGCTTAGAGTGAGGATGTTTCCGAAAGACTTTATGCTGTGGTTTTGCTTGAAAGAAGTGTTACTGACACAAAGACTGAACTGTGTTCACAGTTCTAAAAGGCGCTGTCCGTTTTCCGGAACAGTTTTGCCAAGATTCGTAATGTGCATCAATTCTGGCATTGAAATCACTCAATATCACGGCACGTTTTTGAGAACAGTTGCGAGGTTATCATAAAAAGCGTCTTTCTCAGCAGGCGTCACAGAGAGCGTCGGTGCATAGACGTTGACCAAAGTGATAATACCAGTAATCACTTCAGATTTAGAGTCCAAAACTATTCGGTCCCGCTGCTGCTTGAAGTGGGCTGTTTCGCACGGCAAACTCAACTCAATGCAGTCGAGGCTCATCAAAACCCCTTCCTTGTGTAATCTCTTTGTGCTAGCATACTAGTGGCTGTAATCGCGTCTCTTGCAGGTCAGCCACGTCGACCTTCAGCATTTTTAGCTCATTGTTGATCACAACGCCTCAGATAGCGAAGAAATCATCATGAAATCCCGGAAGCACGGACCGGACGTTCCAGGTTCAGAACTAACCTTTGTTGTTTAGTAATTCGTTTTGCTGGTGCCGAAAAATACAGTCAGTTTTTCGGTTGATTCCTAATCCCCATGCACCCAATAAGGATAGCAGATTGTGGCAGGACGGCCCTTATTTACTGGGGTATGCCGAGCTCGCGACGGGCCGTAGCCGTCCAATAAGACCTGAAAATCTCCCCCACCGTCGGAAGCAGCCCCCGCGCTGAGCTCTATGCCAGTCGAGCCATAGCTTTTAACCAGTATCTGCTGCTTCCCGTGTTATTATCCGTAGAAGCGGAATGGTGCGTTGAGATATACGCCAGGACAGTTCAATATGGAGAACTAGCTGTGACCCATGCAGCAAGTGCTCCATCTCCCCACGGCACCACCGGAACCAATGGATAGAGGTCAGACGAACACGGTCTCAACCTAACCCGCTGCCTTGTGGGCCAGGCCAAAGGTTTTGGTCGAGAACCCTAATTGTTCTCCTATCTAGGCATGGGCGACCTGGCAGTATCTCAGCCCGCATACAACCATGACTATTACTACGAAACCCAACTCCATAGTGCATCTGCCGTCGCGCACGATAAACAGGGTCGCCTTACCGTTCACCGTTATCTCTGCGCAGGAGTTGACAGGACGAAGTTAAATAATACTTCTGACTCTGACTCAGTTTTTTCTCGAGGTTGACTCCTGAAGCCTTTTCTATGATTGGATGTAGCCACAACGCAGTGGAGGTTTGAGATAAGGGTTTTCTTCCCTTAGGTAGACCTTCATGGACTTACGAACTCCACCTGCCCGAAGCATGCTGGTTTTGAGACGCCAGTCAGACGCTTTCGCCCCTTCTCCTGTCAGTAGAAGCAGTTCCACCGGGTCACACGACCACGGGTGCACCCCAGGAAAGGGACTTGGTTGTCAGAGGCTATATGAGACGCTCGCCGTTAGAGCATTTTTGGAATTAAGAGCTTATGCCCAAAATCGCCCGGCGGTGACAACTATGGAACCGAGATTCCTACTAAAAGTGAATAATTATGAATAATAATGTGATTACAGTTCCTAACATTTTAAAAGGCAATGTAAGAAGACTGGCTCAGTTTCTACCAGTTAAGGTTTCTGTAAGCAATAGCCTTTGATTCCCGGCGAACCCCGCTCTGTGTTTTACGTCTGCTCATCAGAATTAATTATTGTTTCGAAATAGTAACTTGTTTGACGTCCTAATTCAGTTATAATTTTTCTAACTGCTATTATCCTATTTCGTATTAGTCATGCAGTAATTATTAATAACTATCTTAAATGATGTTGAACCACTCCTGCTAATGATTTTCCACAAGACAACAATCGTGCTAACGTTCAATTTTACATTGTTAATTTTTCGATGCATAATTCATTAGTTCTTTCTCCTCTAGAAATGTATAATTTCTATGTTTTGTTACTCACCTGACCTTTTCGAATTTGTATCCTATTTCCAGAACGAAAAAGTAGAGAACGCACGATCTCGAAGGTCCATGACTGAAAGCAAAGAGAATACCACGGAGCCAGAATAGTTCGATTTAAACAGTAATCTGACGAAACTTTATCACGATGGTCTATTTATTTTATCAATATCCATCTGAAGATAGCACATCTTTTAACGTACCGTTTTTTCAGTTACCAAAAAGGTTTCAATATCCTGTTTTCACATATTGGCCAGATTTTAAAAAAACTGAACCTCGAGCGGATTGGATGCAGTATCTCGTTAAATTTTCTACGCTTTTCGATGTTTTTGCTTGCTGTTCAATATTACAATTTGTGGGTTAATTCAATATTCTTCAATCTTTTCTGAGGATTGGTTGCCTGCGGTATTGCGTGTTACTCCGGGGGTTACGGTTATCATTAGATGAACTACACGGATGTGCAATCGTGCAGCATTTCTGTGCTGTGCGGCTAACATCGTGCTAAAATGATTGGCCAACGGTAGTGAGCTGCATGCGAGTACACGCTGGAGTCTCACTACAATTTCTATTTCTGTTTCTCCCCTCATATCTGTCTAGGCCTGGGCAACCTGACAGTATCTCAGCCCACGTGCAGTCTCTGACTGTACGGCACTTTGCCTGGATCAGGCTTGTGCTTTCACATCACAGATGAACTACAGGTATCTTCATATAATCCTCATCATCATTGTTTCATGGATGACTGCTTCACAAAAATCATAATTGGATGGAATTATAGGAATCAAAAATCTACCGAACCGGTAGGACATTTGGCATAGATGCTCTGGAATAAGTTGTCTACGCCTTGAACACATTTAGTCATCGAGTAAAGTGGCGTCAGCATGACATATTTCTTGCAGCGTTCACTGTCTAACGCAGCTTAACACATTCCGATTGAAGGCCGCCACTAAGTATGATTTTGAGCTTTATAGCTAATGGTAAGAAGTCGCTGTGATTTCTGACCTCTTGGGCCTCAACAGTCAAACGTTCATTCGCTTAAGCTAAGCCACCCTTACAACGAAGCTCATTCCGAATTAGGAGTGCAAGCAAAAACCGCTCACAGCTTTGTGATAAGAAATAATCGAAAGTTGTGAACACAGTCGCACAATTGAGAAAATGTACTCAACCCTAATTTACCACTTTTTGGGCGTAAATTGAATACCAACAGTAATGAGAACCAAATGTCCAAGTAGTTGGGCCTGACTCTGCGCAGTAGCGTTGTTTGTTCTAGTTCATTGAATTAATCGGTTGCTCGAATCCTTCTTTAATATTAGACAACTTATATCGTTCACAATTGTTGCTAGCATGTTCGCTGACCCCGGTGCCATGCGTTTCCGGAGGAAACGAGAATTCTTTCGAAACGCGACACCAGATTCAGCATAACCTCAAACTCTGACACAAATTTACAGCGTGCTTACAAAAACCGTAACAAACACGTGCCTAGCACATTTGTTTTGGCTGAATTTTGATAAATACTTTTACGTGGCACAGTCCTTTTGTAACCATGGTGCTCGTACACTAGGTGAACTGGGTGTCGGTTCACGTCTAGTAGCTTGGTCGATAAGAGCGGTTAAATTGAATCAAATTAAACTTAATATATCCGAGACGCCATCGCACTGTAGATTTATTCAGGGTTCGTCTTAAACCAATATCTATCACGACATAGTCCACTAAAGTCGAGTGTGTAGGAATATTTAAATTTTTTGTGAAACTGCAATATTTGCATTTGTTCAACGGGAAGCGAATAGCGAAAATCTTTGCTCGCAATGATGGTGACTACTTTCGGCGATGGACAAATCTCTGTTAAAAGTAGCCTACGATCTTTTTGATTTTCAAGATGCATTTCATCTGGACGATTGCACTAAAGTGTCGCGTAAGTTGTGGTGCGTCAGGGTCAATCAACTTTCTCGCTACCTGGCCTACAAGGGTGTCTATATTTCACATTTTGTTCAATTTTATAAACATTTGTATGTTGCGTTTAACTAATACAGGCTTTTAGACATCCGGCAGTCAGATGAAGTGTTTGATTTAGATTATTTTTAACGACGCAGTTCCCACCACGTTGAGGTTAGATTAAGTCCATTCGCCAGAACTTAGATGCATTAAGAAGCCGTGGCCTGTAGCCCTTGCTCGATGGATGAGTTGCACTCACTAGATGAAGTGGCACAAGGTGACCTACTACAAATTTGGAAACGTACAGCGTATATCAAGATAAGTGGTGCGCAAAACCTTATGATTTAATTCCATACTGAAAACAGATGGCATTCGCTACTGACGTAACATGGTCCGCTTTAATTCGCGATCTTCAAGCGCTGTTCGTCAACATATGAGCCGAGGAACGCGTTCCAATCCTTTGGAGAGAATCAGTAATTGCTCCGATAATCCAAAAGGGACGGCGCGATTCCTTTGAAAATCATCGGGGTATCAGTCTCATTTCAATAGCTCCTAAAATACTGGCGTCCATCCTGCTTCACCCATTGAGTACCAAACGGGAAGAGCAAAATCCGTGAGGAGCAAACTGGGTTTCGTGCCGGTCGAGGGTGCATAGATCAAATTTTCACACTCCGTCATTTACTGGAGCAACGTCACGCATTTCTTAGACCAACTATCGTGGTATTCCTTGACGTCCGAGCGGCATTCATTTCAATCGATCGCTAAAGTCTTTGGAACTGTCTGCTGGGTGCCCGAGAAGTATGTTTGGATCTTGAAAGCATTATATTGAGCATTCCGGGCATCGTTCGAGCGTACGGACAATTGTCGTCCTCGTTCAATATCTCCAGCACGGTGCGGCAGGGCTGCCCTATCTCGACTTTCTTTTTTAACTTCGCGATCGACGATGCACTAAGAAAAGCTTTAGCTGGTCTGGTGGGCGCGGGTGTTGAACTTCTGCCGGGTGAGCGAGCGGGTGCAGCGTTTGCTAACCTTCGCCACCTGTGGCGTCGACGCGATGTTTCACTCCATACTAAAGGCCGAGTGTACAACGCAGTGGTGCGTGCTACACTCCTTTATGGCTGCGAAACCTGGTCTATCCGAGCGGAAGATGTCCGTCGGCTTTCTGTTTTTGATACCCGTTGCCTGCGTAGAATTGCTCGCATTCGGTGGCAGCATCGTGTTACAAATATAGATGTCTGCAATCGGGTGTTAGGACCAGGTGGCCACGGACTGAGCGAAATGCTGATGCTTGCTCGCTTGCGATGGTTGGGACATGTTTTAAGAATGCCTACTCACCGTTTACCATACCGCGCCTTATTCGCAGAGCCTGACAGAATCTGGGAGAAAAGATCGGGTGGCCAGTCCATGACGTGGCGCGTTGGGATCAAGAAACTCACCTTAGAGCTAAGCTCAGTTGGGCGTATTCGTTTGCCTGAGGTCAAAAAGCTCCACCTAATAGTTCGATGGTAATCCGATGGAATTCTGCAAATTCGTCAAAGCCTTTGAGATGACCATCGAACACCGCGTTTCTAATGATAACCGCAAATTAATGTATTTATTACATTACTGCAGTGGTTCTGCAAAGGACGCTATTGAACATTGTGTTTACCTCCCAGATAGTGAAGGATATTGTCAAGCCCGACGCATCCTTAAGACGGAATTCGGTCGCCCACATGATATCGTCCAGTCATTTTTGAAAGAGATTCTCAATGGCTACATCATTAATCAGAATGACATCGGTTCGCTTCGAAACCTGACACGCAGACTGCGCAATTGCGAGCTTGCTCTTGGACAGTTGAATCGCTTGAGCGAACTAAACAATACGACAAATTTGAAGTTAATTGTCGAGCGCTTACCCAAACATTTGCGTTACAAGTGGGCTGAGTGCGTTGATGAAATCATTCGATTTGACGGAGTGCCCACCTTTGGGGACTTAGTTCGTTTCTTGGAGAGACAAGTCTCAATGACTACTAGCTGTTTCGGTGCTTTAACTAGTGGGCGTGAAGCGAAGGCTGGTCCACTGACACATGCGAATACTCGAAGAATTCGATTGAATGTCACTTCAACAACTGAGTCATCGCGATGCCCACAGTGCTCCATGACACATGAGTTACAAAATTGTACATCGTACGGCAGTCTGTCTTATGCTGGAAGGATTAACAGACTTAAAATGTCTAAACTCTGCTTCAACTGCTTTCAAGCAAACCACATAGCAGCTGACTGCAAACAAGCTTCTGGATGTGGGAAAAATGGTTGTAAGGGTAAACATCACCCGCTCTTACATCGTACCGTTCAGCGTGAATACGCAATGAAGATTAATTCGACAAGCACTCAAAGATGTAGCAGTTTCTTGTCCATCATTGCAGTGAGGGTAGTAGGACCGAACGGAGTAGTTCTTACGAATGCACTTCTGGATAACGGGTCGGATGCGACATTGGTGACAGCTGACTTAGCCGAGGAATTAGGGCTGTCAGGTGCGCCAGCCTATGTTGACGTTACCTCAGTGCATGGTACACGCAAGCAAAAACTGCCATTACGTCATTTGTCATTCAATCTCTGTATGATGGCACCAAAGTTGATGTTGATCAGGCGTACGTGATGGATTCTCTTCCCGTTGAAAAGGTGACAATTCCCAAAGAATCATTATTGACGCAATTGAGTCACTTATCCGACGTCAAGTTAACTCGCATTCCGGATAAAACGGTTCGTATTTAATTGGGAGTTAATGTTCCAGAAGTACACTGGGTATTACAGCAGCGGCTCGGTAAGCCGAAACAACCATTCGCACATTTGACACCATTGGGATGGACAATCATTGGTCCTACGTCGACAGTTGGGCATAGAGCGTCGATAAATTGCCTCAACACCCAAAGAGACATAAACAAGGATATCTTGAAATTGTTTGAATGTGAATTTTCCGAGAATCGCGATCGCAGTACACTGTCCATGTCCATACAAGATAAACACATACTATCGATGGCCGAGGTTGGCACGCGTTTTCAAAGTGGACATTACGAAGTACCTAATGCAAAGGAATTTGTGTGCAATCGGTTAGAGTAGTTTTTGGGTAACGTTTCACTTCTGACACAGAAGCTTCGTCAGACCAAGGGTGATAGTCAGGACGGGGAAAATGATTAAGTAGCAGTCAACCCACCACCACTTATTTGACCTTACCGCTAAACAGCCTATAGTACGACTACAGTGTGTCACGTCTCGTGGGAATGACCAGGATCAGTGGCCGATTTTCCACACAGTGTGTATCCACGTCAATCTGATACAAGTGAACACGGTCAAGGTCAGTTGACACAGCGGCCCACATACGTAAAAGTACATAACTAACAGGGCTAAGGTTAAGCTGTTTGAAGAAAAACAAAAATCTAATTAACCAGTAGGTATAAGGTGAATAAAAATTATTATTTACTTTCGCATCAGTGCTGAGCGCCAGATTGTGGAGATTTCTGCCCCATCCACCTTATTGACCGCCAGTCGACCTGCCTTGGCAATTTCGACCGCCTCCGCATGTAGGCGTTCGCTATACGGTTTAATACCGCGTCTCAATATTGCCACATTGTCTAGATCGACGCTGTGGCCTGTATCTAAAACGTGCTCCGCCAAGGCGGAATCACGAATAAGGGATTGATATTCCCTCGCATCCCGGGGCTGTCTCCGGACACGCTTTCGGTGTTCTTCGATTCTAGTGTGAATTTCCCTGCAAGTCTGCCCTATGTAAACACCCGAACAGTCCATACAGTTGATTCTGTAGATGCTGTTCGTAACGCTAGACAAAGGCGTCTTATCCTTGAGGTGCATCAGAACCGAACGGATAGTCTTCCCCTTCTTATAAGTTACGCGTATGGCCGCCTGGTTCATGATTCTACGTATCGCTTCAGAGGTGCATTTTACATAAGGTATACAGACTGTATCTCGCCAATTTTTCTCGATTTCTCGGATGGGTATTTTACCTTCATCAATTGTCGTTTTACAAAACTTTTTGGGTACCCGTGGTCTATGAGCCTTTGGCTAGCTTCACGGTGCGCCTGTTTTCGCTCATTTTCGTCGCTGCACAAGTGTTCTATCTTGTGGAAAAGGGAACAAGCTATGGAACTGAAGACCTGTCTTGGATGAGCGGAAGTGTATCGTAGTACAGCATCTGTATCGATAGGTTTCCGATAGACAGAAGTTTTTATTTTCCCGTCTACTTTTTGTGCTAAACAGTCTAAAAATGGAAGAGTGCCTGTGCAGGATTCCACTTCCTTTGTGACAGTAATACATGGGTCTATTTCATTTAAATATTTAAAGAAGGCCTCTAACTGATCTCGCTTGATGATAACAAATGTGTCATCAACATAGCGCCACAAAATTTTGGCTTGAACCCTCATTGTTGAGGGCTTTGTTCTCGAAATGCTCCATATACATGTTCGCAAGTACTGGAGATATCGGTGAACCCATTGCCAACCCTTCTTTTTGTCTATATAATTGCTCATTAAATACGAAGTGGTTCATGCTTAGGCAGATCGATACACCGTTGATAATTTGCTGGACGCTCAAGTTTGTGCGATCTGACAAACTGGCATCAGATTCCAAGGCCCGTCTAGCTAGTTGTAACGCACTTGTTGTATCGACGTTGGTGAACAAAGCGCTCACATCAAAACTAACCATTATTTCATCGTTATCTATTGTTACCGACTTTAAGCGTGCTGCAAAGTCATTTGCGTTCTTGATGAACGAGGCTGTATTGCCGACTAAAGGTTTCAACAAATAAGCCAAATGTCTAGCTAACTCGTGCGCAGGTGATCCGATACCGTCGACGATAGGTCTTACAGGAATGCCTTCTTTATGTATTTTAGGTAGGCCGTAGAACCTAGGAGTTAGAGTCGACTTGGGATACAGGTTATACCACAAGCCCTTTCCCAAACTCTCCTTAACACCACGCAAATACCTAGAGACTACCGTTTTGCTATTATTCATTACCTTTTTTATTTTACCATTATCTATCCGTTCACAAGGTCCCTCTGATAAGTGTAGCCCAACCTTGTCTAGATAGTGCTTTTGTTCAAAATTACCGTTACTTTACCTTTATCAGCCTTAGTAATGGCTATATTTGTATCTTGTTTCAGCATAAGAAGTGCTTGTCTTTCGTGTGAATCAAGGTTTGCATCGACTTGTTCCTGGTTTTTGATAACACCTGCGATACAGTTTCTTACCGCGTCTGCCTGTTCGTTGGGGAGTGCATTTAATGATCCCTCAACACAGGGGATAAGATCCTCAGCTTTCATGAAGCTCTTACTTGTGCAGAAATTCAAGCCCTTCTCCAACAATCTTTGTTCAGCTTGCGAAAGTTGTCGATTAGATAAATTCAAAACACTAGAATACTGGTTGCTAGATAATGACTTATTAGATTTAACTGAAGAACGTTTATTATAAAACTCAAATAACTTGTTGAACTTACGGTTTTGTCTTTCTCCTATTCGCTCCGTTTGTGTGGCTAAAACCTCCGCGTGTTTTCCACAAATTCTGCAGAAATCCGCTTCGGATAATTCAACGCGCAGTTTCGACATCATTCTCGAGGCTTTCGATCGAGCGGCCAATAGGGTTTCGTTGACCCGGTGGATCCTTTGTTTTAAAAACACTTTGGATGCGCTCGCGGCAGCCTTTGTCGATTTGCGGGAATTATCCGGAGGTTTTACCACCAGATCCCTTGGTATTACGCCCCGCTGCTTGCAACGAAGGTTGAAGATGCGGTGGTTCACCCATCTGGCTTCATATTCCGCTGTTCTCACCAACTCACTGGCCAATTTTCGAACTCGGGGCTCGTAGGAGTCAGCAATCGATTGGAATATGTTTGGGACCGATCGTGTATTCATAATGCAAAGGAATTTGTGTGCAATCGGTTAGAGTAGTTTTGGGGTAACGTTTCACTTCTGACACAGAAGCTTCGTCAGACCAAGGGTGATAGTCAGGACGGGGAAAATGATTAAGTAGCAGTCAACCCCCCACCACTTATTTGACCTTACCGCTAAACAGCCTATAGTACGACTACAGTGTGTCACGTCTCGTGGGAATGACCAGGATCAGTGGCCGATTTTCCACACAGTGTGTATCCACGTCAATCTGATACAAGTGAACACGGTCAAGGTCAGTTGACACAGCTTCCCACATACGTAAAAGTACATAACTAACAGGGCTAAGGTTAAGCTGTTTGAAGAAAAACAAAAATCTAATTAACTAGTAGGTATAAGGTGAATAAAAATTATTTACTTTCGCATCAGTGCTGAGCGCCAGATTGTGGAGATTTCTGCACCCATCCACCTTATTGACCGCCAGTCGACCTGCCTTGGCAATTTCGACCGCCTCCGCATGTAGGCGTTCGCTATACGGTTTAATACCGCGTCTCAATATTGCCACATTGTCTAGATCGACACTGTGGCCCGTATCTAAAACGTGCTCCGCCAAGGCTGAATCACGAATAAGGGATTGATATTCCCTCGCATCCCGGGGCTGTCTCCGGACACGCTTTCGGTGTTCTTCTATTCTAGTGTGAATTTCCCTGGAAGTCTGCCCTATGTAAACCCCCGAACAGTCCTTACAGTTGATTCTGTAGATGCTGTTCGTAACGCTAGACAAAGGCGTCTTATCCTTGAGGTGCATCAGAACCGAACGGATAGTCTTCCCCTTCTTATAAGTTACGCGTATGGCGGTGGGTTAACCGCTACTTAATCATGTTCCCCGTCCTGACTATCACCCTTGGTCTGACGAAGCTTCTGTGTCAGAAGTGAAACGTTACCCAAAAACTACTCTAACCGATTGCACACAAATTCCTTTGCATTATGAATACACGATTGGTCCCAAACATATTCCAATCGATTGCTGACTCTTACGAGCCCTGAGTTCGAAAATTGGCTAGTGAGTTGGTGAGAACAGCGGAATATGAAGCCAGATGGGTGAACCACCGCATCTTCAACCTTCGTTGCAAGCAGCGGGGCGTAATACCAAGGGATCTGGTGGTAAAACCTCCGGATAATTCCCGCAAATCGACGAAGGCTGCCGCGAGCGCATCCAAAGTGTTTTTGAAACAAAGGATCCACCGGGTCAATGAAACCCTATTGACCGCTCGATCGAAAGCCTCTAAAATGATGTCGAAACTGCGCGTTGAATTATCCGAAGCGGATTTCTGCAGAATTTGTGGAAAACACGCGGAGGTTTTAGCCACAAAAACGGAGCGAATATGAGAAAGACAAAACCGTAAGTTCAACAAGTTATTCGAGTTTTATAATAAACGTTCTTCAGTTAAATCTAATAAGTCATTATCTAGCAACCAGTATTCTAGTGTTTTGAATTTATCTAATCGACAACTTTCGCAAGCTGAACAAAGATTGTTGGAGAAGGGCTTGAATTTCTGCATAAGTAAGAGCTTCATGAAAGCTGATGATCTGTGTTGAGGGATCATTAAATGCACTCCCCAACGAACAGGCAGACGCGGTAAGAAACTGTATCGCAGGTGTTATTAAAAACCAGGAACAAGTCGATGCAAACCTTGATTCACACGAAAGACAAGCACTTCTTACGCTGAAACAAGATACAAATATAGCCATTACTAAGGCTGACAAAGGTAAAGTAACAGTAATTTTGAACAAATGCGACTACTTAGACAAGGTTGGGGTACACTTATCCGAGGGCCCTTATGAACGGATAGATAATGGAAAAATGAAAAAGGTAATGAATAACTGCAAAACGGTCGTCTCTAGTTATTTGCGTGGCGTTAAGGAGAGTTTGGGAAAGAGATTGTGGTATAACCTGTATCCCAAGTCTACTCTAACTCCTAGGTTCTACGGCCTACCTAAAATACATAAAGAAGGCATTCCTGTAAGACCTATCGTCGACGGTATCGGATCACCTGCGCACGAGTTAGCTAGGCATTTGGCTTATTTGTTGAAACCTTTAGTCGGCAATACAGCCTCGTTCATCAAGAACGCAAATGACTTTGCAGCACGCTGAAAGTCGGTAACAATAGATAACGATGAAATAATGGTTAGTTTTGATGTGAGCGCTTTGTTCACCAACGTCGATACAACAAGTGCGTTACAACTAGCTAGACGGGCCTTGGAATCTGATGCCAGTTTGTCAGATCGCACAAACTTGAGCGTCCAGCAAATTATCAACGGTGTATCGATCTGCCTAAGCATGAACCACTTCGTATTTAATGAGCAATTATATAGACAAAAAGAAGGGTTGGCAATGGGTTCACCCATATCTCCAGTACTTGCGAACATGTATATGGAGCATTTCGAGAACAAAGCCCTTAATAATGAAGGGCTCAAGCCAAAATTATGGTGGCGCTATGTTGATGACACATTTTTTATCATCAAGCGAGATCAGTTAGAGGCCTTCTTTAATTATTTAAATGAAATAGACCCATGTATTACTGTCACAAAGGAAGTGGAATCCTGCACAGGCACTCTTCCATTTTTAGACTGTTTAGCACAAAAAGTAGACGGGAAAATAAAAACTTCTGTCTATCGCAAACCTATCGATACAGATGCTGTACTACGATACACTTCCGCTCATCCAAGACAGGTCTTCAGTTCAATAGCTTGTTCCCTTTTCCACAAGATAGAACACTTGTGCAGCGACGAAAGGGAGCGAAAACAGGCGCACCGTGAAGCTAGCCAACGCTCATAGACCACGGTTACCCAAAAAGTTTTGTAAAACGCCAATTGATGAAGGTAAAATACCCATCCGAAAAATCGGAGAAAAATTGGCGAGATACAGTCTGTATACCTTATGTAAAATGCACCTCTGAAGCGATACGTAGAATCTTGAACCAGGCGGCCATACGCGTAACTTATAAGAAGGGGAAGTCTATCCGTTCGGTTCTGATGCACCTCAAGGATAAGACGCCTTTGTCTAGCGTTACGAACAGCATCTACAGAATCAACTGTAAGGACTG
>JACCGJ010023419.1:0-32875 GCA_013407085.1 Atriophallophorus winterbourni
AACCCCAGTCTACACACTTCAGTTCCAGATGTCAAGATTCAAGATTTTTGGTTGAAAAAGTAATTAACATCACAATAACCATATATATATATATATATATATAATCTAAATCAATGGGACGATGATAGTTCATTAATAGTTTGGGGCAAAATTCGGATTAGATCTCATATAATCGTCAAGATTTGATTTGAAAGCGCGGTACGTTCAACTTGGTTGTATTTCTCACGCTCTGATTAAATATTACGAAATTTTGCCGATTTTGTCAAAATACAATCTATATTACCTGCACTACTGGGATATAATTATCTATATCATATATCTTCATTATGGCTCACATTACTTTTCCATGCTTAAAGGCTGGTTGTGGTAAGCAAGTAGCCATAGGTATTGAGTGTTGTATATGCAGACGCTGGGCGCACCAAAGGTGCTCTAGTATACCAAAAGACCATTACACCATATATGCAGCCCATACATGATTCGAATTTGTCTGCATAGAATGCAAAGAAGTTGCACGAGAGGCTTATCGTAGGGAAATTTCCCAATTACTCGCAACATTGCAGGAACCAACACAAAGATCTTACGCGCAAGTTGCAGCATCGAACAAACCAACCTTGCATACGCCGGCGGATGTACAAAATCTGCGGAATGAAGTCATTGTAAAACTAACAACAATGTTGTTAGTCAGCGTAAGAAAAAGAGTCAGCCAGCTCGAAAGTTCAGTTCAGTTCAGTTCAGTTCAGTTAGCACAGGACGATATGTGGCAGAGTCGCCAATCGAGCGTGCAGAATACTTCCGGTGGTAAGCCGGAAGAGCGTCCACCACTTCGAATAGTAGGTTCAATATTCTTCTGGTATGACTTTGGCTGGAATGCAACAGAAAAACTCCCTCGTCCAATAGGTGAGGAGAGACATTAGCGCGTTCCAACGACAAATTGAAGAACAACTATAAAATTAGGGATAAAAATTGGGAAACACAGAGCGCCAGATCGAGTCTAGTCTATCTTTGAAGCACGTTACTGATGTAGAACAAACTACCTCTTCGGGCAGACAGTTCCAATGATTCACTACCCTTTCGCTAAAGAAGTGCTTACGTGCATTTGACCTGACATGTTGCTTTGCCAGTTTCAGTGAATGGCCTCGAGTACCTAACACTGGCGCAAGAGCATACATATCAGCCGGATCAATAGAACTAAAGCCTCTAACGATTTTAAAGGTCTCGATCAGATCCCCACGTAGTCGCCTTCTTTTTAGCGAGAAGAGATCTAGACTCAACAGTCGTTGTTCATACGACTTCCCAGATTGCCCTTTAATCATATGAGTAGCTAGGCGCTGAACACCTTCAAACGTGGCAATGTCCTTTTTCAAGTAAGGAGACCAAGCTTGAACGCAATACTCGAGATGAGGTCTCACTATCGCTTTATACAATGGGATGAAAACCTCCGGGGACCTGCAGGATAAAACTGATCGGAGGTGAAAGAGCTGGTTCCTAGCGCGTTGTGCAGCAGCTGCACATTGATCAGCCCATTTAAAGTCCGCTGAAACCGCAATACCTAAGTCCCGGACTTTTGATACCCCAGTTATCTCCAGTATGTTATCAGGTCCAGCAACCTGCAGCTTCGTTGCAGCTTTGGACAGAAGATAGCTTTTGGAGAAGTTGACTGGTAGATCCCACGTGGCAGACCACTTGACGACCTTTTCTATATCCTCAAAAAGATCCTGTTCGTTCAGCGATCCGAAAAACTTGACATTGTCTGCAAAAATATAGCAGGGACACTTAAGCGAGGATGACAAATCATCGATGAAGATAAGAAAGAGTAGTGGGCCTAGTACTGAACCCTGCGGGACTCCACTAACAACTCCTGCTTTCGCGGAATACATATTGCCTTTGCGAACGCGAAAATACCGCACTCCACAACAAGTAAGAAAACCGAGCCGCGTCTCGGTAATTTAGCGATGATTAACTCGCAATTGGCTTCAATCCGCAGCGAATTGCGAGCGTTGCAGAAAAAAGGCACTTTTCCCGAGAAAGGTTTGAAAACCAGGACCAGAAACATTCTGATCCATAACGAGCAAGAGCCTTTTATACAGGAGGCTAAAGCACGACGCAGTTTAGATCGCAAATGCGTACGAAATTTACTGCGTCTGGCAGACCTTGAGCCCAATCTACAGATAGTTCGGGTACACAGAATCGGTCTGTATAAGAAAGGAAACCAAGCAAGGCCAATCTTGGTGGAACTCAGAAACCAGATTGACAGAGATCTGTTTCTCTCTAACGGCGACCAAATACATACCAATACAAATGGTTTGTATAGATTGGTGCCAGATAGCCGCCCAGTTTCAGCAAATTATTTTGCGTTCCAGCGTTCGGGTAGCAAAGTAGCAAAACCGAAAAGCAACCCTGATAAGCGCCGATTGAATAACTCCGCAACAGCGGATATTTCAATCAAGAACGCTCAAGTGGTGGTAGAAAATATAGGGGACGAATCGTGGCTAAGTTGTGATGCAGCAAACGAAAGCCTCGCTTCGTATGCGCTCAACGCTCCTGCATTAAGAACCTCTACGCCACAACCTTCCAGCGACGTAGATTCTCCACACAGCACTAATTTGGACATACCAAAAAACTTGGTAATACCTCGGGTTTTGCGCCCGAGGGTTGTCCGAAATTAGGCGGGGTACATCGAAATGCTGTGAGCATACTATACACAAATGCTTGCAGCGTGCGTAGTAAATGGCTGGAATTAATGCAGAAAGCCTCCAATAGTAAATCTAGGATCCTAGGTATATCAGAGACCTGGCTTCAAGATGCAGACATTATTCCAGTTGATCTTCTTTCGACATATACAGCCATCAGATCGGATAGACCAGATGGTAGACGCGGAGGAGGAGCTATAATACTACTACAACATGGTATTAAATACCAAGACTCTGGCATCAAAATGGCCACCTTCGGCACCCAGCTGGTCTCGACAATCGTCACAGACGGTAAGCTCTCTTTTGCGTTAGGCTGCTTATACATGGCACCCGGCGCTTCTAAAGAGGAGGACTAGGAACTTAGGGAACTTCTCAACAGGTTTCTCAAAACTGCCCCACGAGTCTATTTAATAGGTGACTCTAACTTACCGGGTATTGACTGGGACACTCAGACAACCTCTGATAGAATTTCCCAGGTATATCTCGATTGGATGCACTCCAGTGCGCTTCATCAGCACGTAAGTGAGAAAACTAGGTACAGAGATGGACATTCACCATCTACACTGGACCTACTTTTGTCTAAAGGTCCTAAAGATGTCCAAAACCTCTCTTACGACTCACCTTTAGGGAAAAGTGACCATGTCACCATAATATTCCAGGCAATTCTCTGTTTTCATAAGCCACCAGTCAAATACAGGCGTAATCTAAATCGAGTTGACTGGAATGCTGTACGGCTTTCCGCTTTACGATGTGACTGGTTCTCTGAAACCAATGACATCGAAAGTAAATGGTCGGTTATTAAGCGCAATATTTTAAGTCTTCAAGACCTTTACTGTCCTTTTCGACCTATACGGCTAAAGAACAAGCCACCTTGGTGGACTCCTGCGGTGCGACGCAACATTATTAGGCGCGACAGACACTGGCGGAGATACACAGCCTTGCCAACCTATAGAAATTGGTCGTGCTATAAGGCTTCGAGGAACAACACAGTAAAGCTACAACGGAAGCTTAAGCGATGCTACGAAACTTACCTGGCGAAGTCTGCTAAAAAGTACCCTAAGAAGTATTATAGTTATGTTCAGTCTAAGGGTAAGACAAGGGAGCACATAGGTACCCTAATATTAGACAATGGCCAGAAAGCCAATTCTGACCCCGAAAAGGCAGCAGCTTTGCTGGATTATTTTCGAAGCGTACATAGAATGGATGGCGGGGATGCGATTCACTCACTCCCAACTCTTAATACGGAAATGGGTGCCTCACTAAGCGAAGTAGTTTTTTGCACGGATGATGTCGCACGTGTCCTAAAGAATCTAGACGGAAATAAATCCGCCGGACCTGACGATGTGCATCCTAAAATTGTAAAGGAAATATCTACGGTACTAGCAGGGCCTCTATGTGAGTTATATAACGAATCGTTCTGCAAAGGCATCCTACCAGATGACTGGAAGAAAGCCATTGTCGTACCCATTCCAAAGGGAGGTTGCGCAAACATAGTTAAGAATTTCCGACCGGTAAGCTTGACTAGTGTTTTATGTAAAACCTTGGAGAGACTAATCAGGGATCGATTGTGCAGCCACCTCGTGCACAATTCATCATTAAGCACGGTTCAACATGGCTTTCTTAAAGGAAGGTCGTGTCTCTCAAATCTTTTATGCTTTTTAGATCGAGTTTCTAAGACACTGGATGAAGGCGGACGGGTAGAGGTCTTTTACTTAGACTTTAGTAAGGCGTTCGACTCGGTTAGTCACAGGTTCCTAGGGATGAAGCTCTCGGCCAAAGGCATATCTGGTAAGCTTCACGACTGGATAACCAGTTTTCTTCGTGATAGATCCTTCCAGGTCCGTGTAGGCGATACTACCTCTGAATTCGCAACAGTTACCAGTGGGGTCCCACAAGGTTCAGTATTAGGCCCAATACTCTTTCTGATCTTCATCGATGATCTGGCATCGCAGTTGTCATGTCCCTGCTACATGTTTTCTGATGATGTCAAATTCACCGGATCCAGTGATCACGGTGATTTGTTGAGAGATATTGAAAAGGTCATTAAATGGTCGCAGGATTGGGATCTTCCTCTGAACTATAGTAAATGTCATCTGTTGTCTGCAGCAGTCGACAGAAATACAGTAACTGCGAATAACGGTAGGATCGACTTTCAATCTATTCAGAGGATTGAGGATTTGGGTATAGTCGTAACAGCGGACTTCAAATGGGCTACGCAGTGTGCCACCGCTGCACAACGATCTAGAGGAGAACTCTTTGGGCTTAAATCCGTAGTGACATGTAGAACGCCGGAAGTGTTTATCCCTTTATATACGGCGATTCTCAGGCCGCATTTAGAATACTGCGTGCAAGCCTGGAGCCCTTTCTTTCAAAAGGACATATTACTATTACAAAGAGTCCAACGACTGGCTACCAAAATGGTTGAAGGTATGTTTGGAAAACCCTACGAAGAACGTCTAATTTCTTTATGTCTCTTCTCCCTTCGCGTCTGCGTCCACGAAGTGACCTCATAGAAACTTTCAAAATCCTGAAAGACTTAGGCAACGAGGGCTGTCAAATCTTGTTCTCTTGAGCAATCAACCCCTCAACTAGAGAACATACATTGAAGCTCGCGAAAAACCACAGCCGTCTGATTCTTAGGCAACACTTTTCCAGTGAAAGAGTGGTAAGCTTCTGGAACAAGCTGCCTGAGGAACTAATAGTTTGCACATCAATGGGTGCATTCAAAAGGGGTTTAGATGCCTTGAAGCTTGGGCTTTTCCCAGACTTTTCCACGTGAATATACAGGTTGTCTGTCGTCAGAATTGTCCATTTTTGTTCATTTTAAAATTATATGTTCTTGACCACAATTTTAAAAAAAATCCTGTTATATAATGCCTCGCTTTAAATGTCATGTTTTAAATGTACGCACCAATTTTTCCTAGCTAACCTCTCACCGGCTTGGTGAAGAGAAAACCTTTCCGTTTTTCTCAGTCGCAGCTACAAATTCTGGGACCAAAGGACGGCTTGGGAAACTTCGGACGTACCTTCGCATACGACGAGGATACCAGAGAAAATTGAACTAACTTTGGCAGTGATGGGAGCTCCTTTGAAGCTTTCCACAGACGGAAATTCTGGACGCTCAATTGGCTTATCCCTTGGCGGCGCGATCGTCGAGGATATCCAAATCACAATGAGAAGAAACGCTTTGGCAGTGGTGGTTGCTTCTCTGCAGCTTTCCACCGAAAGAAATTATGGACGCTCGATTGGCTCGTTTGCCACATACTGTCCTGTGCAAACTGAACTGAACTGAACTGAACTGAATATAAATAAACTGTTTGAGCTCACCAAATTAGTACGTAGGGAATTCCAAACAAAGCACACACGTACCGGATGAAAATACCCGCGACAGTTCCGTTTGGAAGGTGGTATTTCCAACTTGCAACCATGACCACGGCTGTTGCTGGAAGTTTGTAGGTGGAATATTATGTCCAGGGGGTGGAAAAAACAGTATTAAGTAATTTGAATGCGAGGATGAGATAACCTCGCATTCTTCTTTTTGTAAGTGTCCTCAGCTCCAGTCGTCTGAGTCGCTCGACGAAGGGCGTATTTTCGAGTCCAATGACCAGCTTAAAAGCTCTCTGATATATACGATCTAGAAGTAAGATGTCTTTTTGGAGCCTTGGTGTCCAGGCTTGTGCGGCATAGTCTAGAACCAGGTGTATATATGTAATCATCATAAGTGGAAAACACCCCGGGGAAAACGTCCAAATATCCGCCGTAACATGCCAAGCAGCCGAGACGTGCTTTTGTAAGCGGTTTTGCATTTCAGACCATTTTTCAAACTACCGCAAATCCAGCCACCCAGGTCCTGTCCTTCGGTGTACTCCAGGTTTTTATCGCGGAGCTTTTATTGATAAGAAAGGCCAAGGATACGACCAATCTGAATCATCTTCGACTTTTGCATATTCAATGACAGTTTATTTCGGGATGATCAGTGGTACAAAGCATTCGAATCATTTTGCAGCAAAATACAATCGTCAGCTTTTCTGATTCGCCTCAATACTTTTATGTCGTCAGCAAACCAAACCATCTTACTATCATTTGGTATTGGTATATCGTTCAAATAGACTAGAAACAGAATTGGTCCAAGCACTGAGCCTTGTGGAACACCGCTAGTGACATCGATGTTCTTCAATAATAGGCCGTCCACACGAACTCGGATGTGTCTGTCGCTGAGATAATCTCTGATCAATTCGTATAGTCTTCCAACAATGCCGTGTTTCTTTAGCTTGTTTAAGAGTAAATTGTGATCAACTCTGTCGAACGCTTTAGAAATGTCCAGGTAGCACGCATGAATACAGCCTCCCGCATTTACAATCCTCGTCCAATCGTCTTAGCTTATCACCAAATTTGTTAGACAAGAGCGATTTCTGCGAAATCCATGTTGGGCAACTGCCAAAAGTTGGTTCGTTTCCAGATGTCTCATGATTTCTGCGGTTATTGTTCGCTCAAAACGTTTGACACCGAAGACAGCAATGTGTCCGTCCTGTACATTTTAACTTCAGAACGGCAACCACCTTTGTAAATCGGTATTATTTGTGCCATTTTCCAGTCTTTTGGCACTACGCCAACTTGGAACAAATTATTAAACATGCAAGATAAAGGTATAGATAGCTGCTTATGACAGGTTTTGAGCAGCTTTGGTGTTATCTCATCTGGTCCTGTAGATTTCTTGGCGTTTAATTTTCGTAAGTGCTGCGCTACCACCGTCGGAGTAATCAATACTACACTCGAGGTCGGTTGGTCAAGTCGAACGATTGGTTCCTGATCAGGCTCCATGTTTTTCGGCGCAAAAAGTCTGCTAACAGGTCAGCGGTCTGATTTATGGATTCTGTGAAGCAGTACGAAGTTATTAGGGCAAAGACTCGTGTTTTAATATTCGTTCTATCTTTTACAAGTCTATACAAGAGCTTCGGATTTTGGTGGATCTTAGAAATCAATTGCGATTGAACCGCTTGTTTATCATCTCGAATTAAGCTGATAACTTTGTTTCGCAGTCGTGTAAATTGTGCCCGAGAATCAGCTGTGTTGGTAGCCTTGTGAAACTCACGCTACTGCCCTTTGTTTCATCCACTTTTTAGTCCTGCTTCGTAGTTAAGATTTATTTCGTTGAGACGTTTTCTTCTAAGCAAACATTGAATGTTCCTCCAATATAGATTTGAGGTGCTGTAAAAGAGATCGCCATTGACTATCCGGATCGGAGTAATCCAGTTGTGCGAAACTAGTGCTTTTTAACTCGGCACACAGCGCACGGTAGTTCACCATTCTGACGCATTTTGTCCCGTCACTATTTCGCCTAGCGCTACAAACGTACTCGAATTCTAGGACAACGTGATCGCTTCGTCCAATCGGCGGTTTATAAACGATATTTTCAACGGCTGTGGGATCTGATGTAAGTATAAGGTCCAAGGTAGACGGCTGGTCTGATCCTTTCATACGAGTTAATCCAAAAACGTAATTATACAGGGGTGGGTAATCCAAAACGGCTCCAAGTTCATTTTCAAGTGTCTCTGATGGATGATCATTCCGGCTATAGAGCTATGGAAAGTTGAAATCCCCCATTATCAATATTTGAGTATTGTATCGCGTTGTTATCTAGCGCAAAACATTGATCAGTTTATTGTTTAGGTCGGGAGTTGCTGTTGGAGAACGATATATCACTTCAATAATACATTGGTTTCCCGAAGTGAGAGTCAGAGAGCACCAAAGTTTGTCAGTGATATCAAGTATCTGGTCGTTCATAGCTCTACAGATAAACGATTGCTTGAAGTAGAGTGCTACTCATCCGCCATCGCCTAATCGGTCACGCCGGAATAGAGTCATGTTGGGCAAAGAGAGTTCATTATCAGACAATGAGGCATGGAACCACGTTTCTGTTACTGCAACTATGTCTGGCGCCGTTTCATTACAAATTTCGGACAATTCGATTAATTTGTTGGAAAGGCTGTTTGCGTTTGCACTTAATCGTATTAAACAAAGTTATTGGTCCGGCTTCTTTGGATGGAAAAACATGTGTGCGTCTTAATGGTCGCCAACGACTTGAATCGACAATTAGTTTTCAGTGTGAATTGCTCAGTCTGATTCGATTTGAGCCGGACCTACGACGTTTTTTGATGCATGGATTTCTTCCATTTGGATGGAAAAGCTGCTATCCGCTATCTTCAAACGGGGAAGTGTTTGACTTGGTTTGGGTGGGCTAAGTCTAACATCCTTGGGTAGTGTTCGTTTCCCCTTTATCCATTCCGACCTTATTTTCTCGGCCATAGCGCTGGTCAAGAACGTAATCTTCAGAGGTTTCGGTCCATCCCCTTTATATTTTGGCGAAAAAGGAACTCGGAAAGTGTCCACGATAACGGCATTAGAAATATCGAGAGAACAATCAAATTAGCACCATTGTTTGACGTCGTGCTCTAGGGTTTCCTGATTCCATGCTGTAGAAGTATTTTCTGGTACACCAAGTAGAACTATACTTCGCGATACCGTTTGATTCCTGGCGCTCGGGATACCCTTTTTTCCCACCATGGTACATCGGGATATATGCGGCAGTTTGAGTTGGAATCTGTCTTGAGTAGGTACGCATTTAGCAATACGTTCTCGACATCAGCCTCGCATTTTAGTGTTACCTTGAGAAATCGAGGTTGACCAATATGCTATAACCATTGATTGCTTGTAAGATTGAATGATACGTGAGCTAATTCGGACGTTGCGCGTGCTAAGCCTAACGATTGATTCTGAAGTTCGAAACCTAGCCTGAGACGATCACGAATCCAAGAGATTATTCTGGTTGTTCAGGTCAGTTCAATTCAGTTCGCACAGGACAGTATGTGGCTATCGAGCCAATCGAGCTTCCAAAGGTTTTTTCAGTGGAAAGCTGCAACTAAGCACCCATCACTGCCAAAACGTTTATTCTTTCTCACTATTTGAAATCTTCGACGATTGCGACGCCAAGAGGTTAGCCGGATTGTATTTAGGAAGCACCGCGTTATAGCCGATGCTGAAAAAAAAAACAGTTTCTCTTCACCATCATGGTGAGAGGTCAGCTGAATAAGCATCGTGTATAATGAATTAAAAACAGAGAACTTTAGCTCTTACTTCATTTACGGGATAACGCTGAAAGATGAACTACCTAAACTTTTAAAGCAATAAGGAAAGTATTCAGGAAAAAACACACCCCTGCTTAAAACTTGAGACGCTACTACAGGATGAAGGTTCTTCTGGAAGAATGTTCCAGAAGTTTACAACCCTAAGGCTGAAAATGTGTTGACTGTAGTCTATTCGACATCGTTTCTCCGCAATATTAAGTGAATAGCCTCAAGTGCCTAGCTCGGGGCTTAAGGTGAAGAAGTCGTCAATTGGCATGCCACATAAACCCTCAAAGATCCTAAAGATTTTTATTAAGCGACCTCCTAAATAACGGCGCCTAAGATAGAAAAGATCGAGAGACATGAGTCGCGCAGAGTACATTTTCTCTCGCTGACCCTCAATCATGCGAGTTGCGAGGCAGTTACGCTTTCAAGTCGAAGAATATCCTTTTTGTATTAATAATAATAATAATGATACTATATTCTTGGTAAACCAAGGCATGCAAAACATGATCAGGTTATCAATGTGTACAAAATAAATAAATTGTAAAATGACCTTATCAAGCGGAATTTTTGAACATTTTGCTGATTAATAAAGGATGGTAAATTTACAAGGGTAAGAAAGTTAATTTTTTCGCGCAATGTCACACAGTAATAAAGTTTCATCTAGATTGCATCGAAATAATCAAATGAAGGGGATGCGATTAATTCTGGAGCAGGGATTGAAGGAAAAGAAAATAACGGAAAAAAATATGGAGGAAATAGTGCGTGTGAAGATATAATTGTCACAGTAAAAATAAATTTTCGAAATAAAGAAAGTTCCTTTATATATATATATATATATATATATATATATAAATGACTTCTTCGGAATGTTGGTGGGTGTGATTGAAA
The DNA here is from genome assembly GCA_013407085.1 of Atriophallophorus winterbourni. Classification (NCBI taxonomy): domain Eukaryota; kingdom Metazoa; phylum Platyhelminthes; class Trematoda; order Plagiorchiida; family Microphallidae; genus Atriophallophorus; species Atriophallophorus winterbourni. The sequence goes on from JACCGJ010023419.1 coordinate 10,709, forward strand.
AAAAGCACATAAAAATCCGAAGTTAAATTGAAAAAATTAGAAAATGGAGGGAAAAGAGGAGATTGTGGTTTAAATTGCATGGGGTTTGGGCCGGTTGTACGATCCAGGAAAGTCGAAGAATTGTCAAATCAGGGAAACCAAAACTATTCGCCAGTATGGATTTTGGTTCATGTAGAAGAATCAGTTTTACGCGGAAGAAGCAAGGACCAGTATCGGAGTTGGTTTCGGAGTCGGAGACACTGGAACACGATTAAAAATATTCTCTTCACCATCATGGTGAGAGGTTATCATTGTGAAATTTTACATTTATTATAAACGATAAAAAAGATCACAAAAAGACAATATTTTTGGCATTTTAAGCGTTTTTTTCTTTTTTGTTTTTATAATAAATACGTTATGAAAAAACATGTTTTTATGCATAAATGGGTTTAATGTAAGCAGATAACGGTTGATGATATAGTCATATGGTAAAAATGATCATGAAACGCACGGTTACGATGAAGATGTCTAACAACATATCTAAGGTCGGACAACCTGACACTTGAATTGCCAGTTATCCAGAGAATACTATGAGACCTCATGATATACTAATATGTGAAAAAAGATATGGAATTAGAAACCTGGGATCCCATGAGAGTATAGAATATCTAGAGAAGAGTTTATCTTAAGGATTTGGGATAGTGAGTGAACGGTAAGGGTTTCTACAAGAGTTTTAAATTTTCCTGTAGATGTGCACATACGGAAATGAAGAGGAAGGGAATTCCAAAGTTGTGCATATCTAACTAAGAAGAAGTTACGTCTAACTTTAGTGCGGGACATAGGGATATTCAACAGCCTTGTTCGATTACGCAGATCATATCGGATATAATCGTGAAAGCGCATGCCAGACTGGAGCTTAATTCGTTGCTGGGTAATGATTCGAAAGAAAAGACGCAGATTCAGATGAATTCTGCGTAGCCATAGTGGTTCGACATTCAGCAAATTACACCTTTCAAGATAAGGCAAGGGGTTTGAATAAACCAAAGTTATTTTGCTGAATGTACGTTGAAGTCTCTCTAATAGAAAACAATCACGCCTACCCATGTGAGAATAGATGATATTACAATAATCGAGAATTGGTAGGACCTTCATCTTATACAATGCTATTTTACTCTCGCGTAAGAGGAATTTATGGTTAATTAGGCTAAAGTTTTGTCTTGCTCTCGCAATGAGGTGTCTGGCTTGTTCATTAAAATTGAGAGAAGAAGAGTATCTAAATCCAAGGTCCTTAATTTCTGCAGAAGGTGTGATGGTTGAGCCATTTATCGTGAGTGTGCTAGAAGGGATTGAACAACGTAATCCCATATATTGTGTCTTAGAAGCAGAAAATTCTAATCCCCATTGTGAGCCCCAGCTAGATAGAGAGGCAAGATCACGGTTAAGGGATATCAGGGCCTGTGACACTTCACCAGGAGGAGATGTTAAGACTACTTTTATGTCATCCGCGAAGATGAATAGCTTAGAGTGATCTACAACATTTTGTAGATCAATAACATAGATAAGAAAAAGAAGTGGACCTAGAACGCTGCCTTGAATTACGCCACTTGGAATTGGCTGATTAGTTGAGGTAACTCCATTAACGTGAACCGAAAAGGTGCGATCAGATAGAAAATAACGGAACCAGCTCAATAAAGGCCCATGAATACCTAAACATGATAGCTTCAAAAGGAGTAGCGTATGAGGAACCCGATCGAAAGCTTTGCTTATGTCCAAGAATACAACAATCACTGCTATTCCTTGGTCAAGAGAAGCCGTTATGAGATCTAAGTATTCTAATTGGCAGGTTACACAAGACTTTTGGCTAAGGAATCCATGTTGGACTGGAGAGAACGCATCTGGACCAAGGTAGCCCAACAAAGAATTTTTGATTAACCTTTCAAATAACCTAGATAGAATAGGAGTATGATTAATAGGGCGATAATTCGTAACGAGGTTCGAATTACCAGATTTTAAACGTGGGATAATAACAGAGTGTTTCCAATGAGTTGGAAAAATTCCACATTTGAGAAAAATATTGAAAAGATTTAATAAGAGTAAAGGAAAGTCTTCATTATCGTTGTGTAAGATGGCTGAAATAAAACCTACATCATCAGGCTTATAAGAGATTTTACTTCGACGAGTAATGTCTTTTACTTCTTGTACAGAAAAAGTAAAGGAGTCAATAGTGTTTAAGGGGGTGCTATTGTTTGCTGGTGTGTGGTAAGCGTTGTTATTAAACGAGCTGCTGAAGAATAAAGAGAAATCCAAACTTATTGTGACCGCATCTGAAGTGACTATTTCTTTATCATCTTCGTGGTACATTATGGATGGAATATCATGTGTTAGCCGGATACACCTGGTCTTCGAACGGTAATTTAATGATTTCGTCATTAAATCACTGTTTAAAGCCTTTCTCTCTTGGCGTTCTAGAAGACGAATCTTAACATTTGAAAGAGAGTTACAAAGTTCGTGTCTGCGCATAACCGAAAATAAATCTAACTTATGGTTCACAGAAGCAGAAAGTCGAGCTATCTTTTTCTCCATAAGGTTTATTGGGTCCCGCTTACGCTTCCTAATATGAAAGGAAGACGAACTTCGTATGCATGCTGAGATGTTATCATGAAAGACCGAAGAGATGCGCTCAAAGTTTGAGGAAAGAAAGAATTCTGTCCAGTCGTAGGTTCTAAGAATATTCGAAAACTTCGTCCAATTGATATAAACTTTCTCATCTTTGCGTATATGAGCTGGTTTTTGCGAAAGACGCAAAACGCAAGTTATCATATTATGGTCGCAGCCGGGTAGTGGAGCTAAGACTTCAACGTTGGTGGGATCAGTGCCTAAAGTGAAAATCAAATCTAAAACGCTGGACAGCCTCGTAGGCTTCTTCACAGATTGTGTGAAACCTAAAAGATGAATCGTTTTGGAGAAGGATGAAAATTTATTCGAAGAATGCGGGGAATTCCAGCAGGCGTGTCGCATGTTGAAATCTCCAGCAATAATCTTATTATTGGAGGGGGAAATGGACGCCTCAGTAAAAACATTTATAAGCTTATCAACAGTGAGTGTGGATGGAGAAGGCGGGTTGTAAATGCATCCTAGGAGAGCATCAAGAGAAGGTGAGGAGATCCAAATTGAGTCGTCTAGATCATCTAATATACAAGAGCTATGTATTTCTGCTTGGAGATCTGTACTATTGTGGACACCACGCTCGAACACAGTATTCGAGATGAGGTTGAACTGATGCTTCGTAGAGTGGCAGGAATACATCGGGTCTTCTGCTCGATAGCATTCATTTCAGCCGTAAAATTACCTTGCGTGAACGCTGAGCCGCAGCGGCACATTGGTCCTCCCATTTGAAGTCAGCCCTAACCAGTACTCCCATATTTTTAACACACTGCGTGGCGTTGACACTGAGAGAATTTCCCGCCACCTGGACCGAAATCGTTTTAACCAGTGCTGACAAGAATTGGCTTTTATTTAGGTTCAGTGAGAGATCCCACTGGCATGAAAATTTTATGGCCCACTCAAGGTCGTGCATTGAGGTATCTTCATCTGTTGATCCGATGAACTTCACATCATCCGCGAAAATGAAGCATGGACACTTCAAGGCAGACGACAATCATGAATGAAAATTAGGAATAGAAGGGGACCGAGTACCGAACCTCGAGGGACCCCACTGATCATGCCAGTGTGGATAGACAATGTCGATCCTACCTGAACTCAAAATGTCTCACCTTAAGAAATGCTTTTATCCAAGCCTTTTTCTGCTAGCTTGATCTCTAGAAGGCGGTGACTCACGGAATCAAAAGCCTTGCTGAAATCTAAGTAGAGGGTTTCGACTGGCTTTCCTTCGTCCAGCATTTTAGTTGCAGTATCGAGAAAACTAAGAAGGTTAGTCAGGTAGGATCTACCTTTAAGAAATACGTGTTGAGTTACACTCAAGAGAGAATGCCCACTATGATGCTGACAGATTTTGTCACGCGATAGTGTTTCAAGTACATTAGAGACGATAATAGTTAGGCTAACAGGTCTATAGTTCCCGAGAGTTGAGCTGTAACCACCCTTGTGTTTTGGCACGACCATTGCTTCCTTCCACTTACGGGGAACCATTGCCAGCTGCAGTAATAAATTAAAGAGCTCGCAAAACGTTTTGTAAGCACTGAGCCAAGTGTTTTAAGCATAATTGAGTGGATAAAATCTGGTCCCTCAGATTTGTTGACGCGAACATGTATAAGTGCATCATACACCTCAGCCTCATTGAAGGACAACTCATCTAATACATGGACACCATGTATCAGGTCAAGCAGACCTGACGATGCGTTTAAAGAATTATTCCGTCGTTGAACGCTACTAAAAACCCTGAGAAGGCAGTCGCCTTAGACAGGTCGGTATCAGCTACTTTTCCGTCCTCCAGTTTCAAATCTCCTATGCTGTCCCCAGTTTTTCCTTTTGACTGTGCGTAGCTATAAAACATTTTTGGATCGGATTTAGCATCACTATCTTAAGATAACTCAGCATCCTGTTTAAGTATAGGCTGTAATTTAACACGGGCATTCCGAGCGGTTTTGTAGCCGGCCCAAGAACCAGAAGTAAGGCATAGCTTGTGATGCCGCCATAGGCGATCCCGTTCATGAGTAGACCAAAAGACTCGGGGAGACCACCAGGGTGGACCTTGAAGCCTTCTCACACACTCCAGCCCAGCGTGCTTGTCTTGTAACTCGTTTAGATACTTACAAATTCTATCCCAGTTTTCACCTACATTTGAATCGCTAGATAACTGAAGGGAAGATTTTGAAGTCTGCACGAGTAAACCCTAATCTACAAGCCTACAATTGCGTCTAGGACAAGAAAAAGGTTTGCGAAAACTTAATATCGCCTTGAAGCTCATCATTTCGTGATCGCTTTTGCCGAGCGGCGGTAGGCACTTTAAAGACGTATTGACTTCTAGCTGGAACGACAATAGCAGGTCGAGAATGGATGAAGTGCATCCATGGCAAAACCTTGTAGGATCATTCACATTCTGGTGCAACGCATGAATATGGAACCATTGGAGAAAGGTGTCAGATTGCTAGGTGACTAAACCAGTGGGGACAGGCCAATTTGTGTCTTCAATTCTCCAGTTCAGTTCAGTTCATCTTCTTCTGAATCAAAAGCAGAAGGGATAAAATCCCGTTTGAGATTCATCACGGCAATAAACAAAGGTGATTTCTGCTGACAAGGCGAGCCCTGAGAGTAGAGGAACACCACTATATCACTCCGGGAATCAAGTCCATTCGTCTCAACAAATGCTGATCCAACGCGCTTTTGCATTGCTATTCTGATGGTAAAGACAGGAGCCCTTTCGGTAGAGACCTCCAAGTGTTCACCACCCGCGTGGATAGCCTGCTCGCATTACTCAGCTTTAGCCTTCTAGGCTTCTGCAACTTAATGTCATTTCCACGAGTCCTCGACTCACCGACTAATCGGAAGTACCGGAGGAACTCGTCTTTATATTGACCGAGAAGAATACGGCGTGTCAGTTCAAATATTTCCCTTCGAAGTTCTAGGGGTTAGAGTTTTAGTAAGCTCCTTCTATCCTCGTACATGTTCAGTTCGCACAGGACAGTATGTGGCTTACGAGCCAGTATCAGTATCAGTATCAGTATCACAGGGCGATAGTCGACCAAGTCGAAACGAGTGCCCAGATTCTTTCGGAGGTGTACTTGAAAACACCCACCACTACCAGGATTGATTCGTAAGTAACACAGGCGTGTGTAACTGTGAATAAAAGATGGGAGAGCGTCAAGATTTCTTTCGGTGGTATACTACAGAAGAACGTTCACTACTTCAAACAATATCTTTACAATTATCTTCTGGTATGAGAGTAATCTGGAATGCAACAGAAAACAGACACAATACTGCGTTTGAAAGACAACATGATGATCGTACCAACTATTCATTCACGAATAAAAATTTGAAAATAATGGAGGCTACACAGAGCCTAGTCCATTCTTGAAACCCCCTACCGAAGTAGAACAAGCAACTTCTTTGGAAAGACAATTCCAGTAACTTACTACCCTTTCACGAAAGAAGAACTTACGAACATTGGACCTGACATGTCTCTTGGCTAGTTTTAATGGGTGGCCTTGAGTACCCACACTTGGCGACAGAGCGTACATTTCACTTGGATGAATAATATTGAAACCTGTCATGATTTTGTAGGTTTCAATCAGGTCCCCATGTGGCCGCCTTCTTTTTAGTAAGAAGAGGTCTAGACTCAGCGATCGTTACGCATACGACTTACCCGTTTGCCCTACAGTCATGAGAGTAACTAGGCGTTGAACACCTTCAAGCTTGTCAATATTGTTTTTACAAATGAGGTGAACATACTTGAACGCAATACTCCAGATGTGGTCTCACGACCGCTTTGTATAATGGTATGAAAACCTCTGGGGACCTGCGGGATAAAGCTGATCTAAGGCGAAAGAGTTCGCTCCTAGTGCGTTGTGCAGCAGCTGCACATTGATCAGCCCATTTAAAGTAACGTGAAACTTCTATACCTAAGTCAAAAAATTTCGTCACCCCATTTATCTAAAGTGTACCATCTGGTCCAGAAACCTCTAGCTTTTTAATGAATTTTGATACAAGATAGCTTTCAGTGAAGTTAACTGATGGATTCCATGTAGCAGACCACTTAATAACCTTTTCTATATCCTCAAGAAGAACCTGTTCATCCAGTGATCCGATAAACTTGACATCATCCGCAAAATATATATCAAGGACACTTAAGCCACGCTGCTAAATCATCGATCAAAATGAGGAAAAGTATCTGTCCGAGTACGGAACCCTGTGGGACTCCACTAACAACTTTTACTTTCGTCGAATACATACGGCCTATCCTGATATGAAAGAATCTATTGCTCAAGAAACATATTATCCATTTCTTCAGAAGACCATCCATACCCATATAACCAAGTTTGGTTGCAAGCAATCTGTGGTTTACCGATTCAAAGTCCTCGCAAAAGTCTAAGAAAAAACTTCAACTTGTTGGCCTTTATCTAGCCTCATGGTGACCTACTTAAGAAAACATAAGAGGTTTGTTAGGCACGACCTCCCTTTAAGGAAGCCGTGCTGAGCAGAGTTCAGCAACGAGTAATCAACTAAATGGTGACAGATCCTATCCCTATTAAGTTTCTCCAGGATTTTACATACGATGCTAGTAAGACTTACAGGTCTGTACTTACAAACTAAGGATCAACTGCCAACTTCATGTATCGGAATCACATTAGCCAGCTTTCAAATACTCGGAATATATCCGTGTTGCAAGAAAGCGTTAAAAATACGACCCACAGGATCTGCTAGTATTGGCGTCAGGTTCTTTATAACTTAAGGGTAAATGTCGTCTGGGCCAGCAGATTTATGGGGGTTAGTTGCTGTAAAAGCAAGTTTAACATCATCATCAGTGAAGGATAACTCCTCAAGTGGTGTAACGATATCAAGCCTTTTGATGACTGGCATGTTAGGTGGATCTATTTGGCGATCAAGCCTCTGAACAAATTAGAAATGTTTGAGAAACGCCGATGACTTTCCTGAATCTAAGACTATTTTGGGTCCGTTTTCCAGCTGAAGGTTGCCGATCCAATCGCGCGTTCTGCCTTTGGATTGGACATAACTATAGTAACGCTCTGGGCACTGCGTTATATTGCGTGCCAACTGTGATTCAAAGTCACGTTTTGCATTGTGTTGGATTTCTACAGCCTTATTTATAACCATTTCATACCTTGTCCAAGACCGTTGTGTCTGAGAATCTTTGTAAGTTTTTCAGGAACAATCCCGCATTCTAATCACCCGTCGCATCGCAGGAGTCCGCCACTGTGGCTTGCTTCGTTGCTTATCGTGCACGAACGGTGCAAATCTATCTTGCAAGTTAGACGGACAATGGTGTATAAGCTGCCAGTTTGTTGCTATATCATCACCTAAATATTGAAACAAGATCATTTAGCTTCCTCTAAGACAACTTCCCAGTATACACGATTGAAATTGCGCCTCAGCTAAAGAGGAGATTTGTCATACCTGAGTACTACTTAGGAGCTGATCAGAACGTGATCGCTTTTTCCTAATTTAGTGAGATACTCTACCTGGCTTGAAGAGATAACGAGATCCAGGATCGAAGATACGCAGCCCTGACGGAACCTTGTGGGCTCATTTACATGTTGACTCATGCCATGTATGTGAGTCTATTCGATGAAGTCCTCGGACATCTTATCAAATAAACAGCACTGATTCAGCCATCATATATGTGGTAGGTTATAATCGCCAACTATAATAACATGGGACCCAAGCGTGTGCAGCAAACTAAGATTGTCAAGCAAATTTTGCAAGTCCTGAGGTCCTGCCTCAGGGTCCATATAATCGCATGCTATTATCATTGATTGCTTGAAAGATTGAATGAAACGTGAGCTAATTTGGACGTTGTGCGTGCTAAGCCCAACGATCGATACTGAAGTTCGGAGACCTAGCCTGAGACGATCACGAAGCCAAGAGATTATCCGGGTTGTTCAGTTTAGTTCAATTCAGTTCGCACATGACAGTATGTGGCTATTCAGCCAATCGAGCTTCCAGAGTTTCTTTCGGTGGAAAGCTGCAGAGAAGCACCCAGCACTGCCAAAACGTTTTTTTCTTTTTGTCTAATTCAAACCTTCGACGATCACGATTATCGCGATTGTATTTAGGGAGAACCGCATTATAACCGATGCTGGAAATAAAAAAAGCAGTTTCTCTTCACCAGCACGGTGAGAGGTCAGCCGAAGCAGAATCGTGTATAATAAATAAATAAATAACACAGAAAACTCTAGCCTTTACTTGATTTAAGGGATAAAACTAGAAGTGAACTACCTAAGCTTGTATAGCAATTAGAAAGCATCTCGTTATGAATGCTCCTGCATAAATAAACAGTTCAGTTCATTTGTCAGAGTCTGTAAACAGCTGAAAAGCCAATCAGAATTTTTTCGGTCAAAAGCTTCAAAGGAACGCCTAGCATTGTCGACGTTGATTCTTTGTTCTTTGGTGTGCGATGATACGTCAGGTATTTTCCAGGCCGTCCATCGGTCTCAGGAATTTAGTGCTGCGACTGTGAACAACCCAAAGTTTTTCTCTTCATTAAGCCCGTGAGATGTTAGCTAGGTAAAATGTGGGCGTACGTTTATAACATGAAATTATATATTTTGATTGTTGTGCAGTTTTTAAATCGTGGTGGAACCCTATGAACTTAAAATGCTAATTTTATCGAGAGTTTATCTGCATATTCGTTGAAATAAGCTCATACCACGAGACATCCATCCACCTTCTGAACGCTCATACCGATATGCGGGCGATTAGTTTCTCAGACAGCTTATTATCGTATCCTACCACTATTTCGCTGAATGAACTGTTGGCTAATATTCAGACGATTGTAATTTTTTGCGCGATTCTTTGTTTGCCTTTCTAGTTGAAGGTGAATCGCTCGAGAGACTAGGTTTTGACAATCCTCGTCGTCAAGGCCTTTCAGAATTTCGAAGGTTTCTGTCAGGTCACCCCGTAGACGCCCACACCGAAGTGAAAGGAGACCTGAAGAAACTAGACGTTCCTGGAATGTTTTCCTATGTATACTTTCGAGCATTCGGTAGCCAGAAGTTGGACCCCACTAGTAGTAATATATATTTTTGGAAGAAAGGGGTGCAGGTTTGCATACAGTATTCTAAATGAGGCCTGACAATTGCGGTATATAAAGGGATAAGCACTTTCAGTATTCTTCATGTCAAAACAGATTTAATCTCAAAGAATTCTACTCTAGCTCGTTGTGCATCTAATGAACATCGCGCAGCTCATTTGAATTCCGCGGTTACTGGAAATTTGTCGACTGCTACAGACAACAGACTTACTATAATTCAGAGAAAGATCCCAATCCTGTGACCATCTAATGAAATTTTCAATATCTCTTAACAGATTACCTTGCTCAATGTATCCGGTTAAATTGACAACATCGGTAAACATGTAGCAGGGACATGATAACTGAGATGTCAAATCATTAATGAAGATCAGAAAGAGTATTGTGCCTTTTACTGATCCATGTACGATCCCAGTGTTAGCTTTTGCGAATTAAGAGGAAGTATCGCCTAAGTGGATGTGATAGGATTTATCACAAAGAAAACTGGTTATCCAGTCGAGAAGCATACCAGAAATTCCTTTGACCGCGAGCTTGAACTTCATAACATGTGATTCGCCGAGTCAAAGTCCTTACTACAGTCTTGGTAAAAGACCCCTGCCCGTCCGTTCACATCCAGTCCCTTGGAAACTATATCTAAAAAGCATAGAAAAATCGCGAGACACGACTATTTTTAAGAAAGTCATAAAGGACAGTGCTTAATGATCAATTGTGCACGAGGTGGCTGCGCAACCCATCTCTGGAAGTCTTTTCAAGGCTTTACACGAAACAATATTCTAGCTTACCGGTCGAAAATTCTTAACTATGATTGTGCACATTCCCTTTGAAATGAATAGCACATTAGTTTTCTTCCAATCATCATGTAAGATGCCCTTCCAGAGATAGTACCTCAGCAATTTCCTCTTAAATTATCAGATGCACATAGTCAGGTCCGGGGGATTTATTTTCGTCTATGTTCTGTGTGACCCGAGCGACATCTTGCAAAAAATGCTTCGCTTAGAGTGGCACCAAGTTCCGTACTAAGTGTTGGGTCTGAATAAATCGCTTCATCGCCATCCGTTTTATGTATACTTTGAAAATAATTCAGCGAAGCTGCTGCATTGTCGCGGTATGTATGTGCTTTCTTGTCTTACAAATAGACTGAACATACCTGAAAACTTCTTAGGGTTCTTAACAGCGTAGTTCGTCAGGTAAGTGTCGTATCTTTCACTAAGCCTCCGCTGTTGCTTTATGTTTTATTTTTCGGAGCCTTATAGCACGATCAATTTCTATAGGTTGGAAAGAATGTCTATCTCCGTCAGTTTCTGTCGCGCCTGATAATGGCAACTTCAGTTATAATACGCCGATATTTGACTTGGTTATATGGAAGCAGACAATCATCTGGTGTATTATGATGGCATGGTCCCTTTTCCTCAAATGTGAGTCGTAAGAGAGGTTTTGGCCATATTTAGGACCTCCGGGCAAAACAAGGCCAAGTGTAGATGGTGAATACCCATTTTGTACAAGAGAAATACTGGCATTGTGATTGAAAAAAATTTAATTAATGTTCCAGAAAGCACTGAAGTTTAGGTGCAAATGTTCATCGAATATTCGTGATGTTTTGTGTTGTATAATTTCCGATAATTTTCGTTTTGATTGTTCAAAAAAGTTTAGCATATCCTGAATATGAACTGTTTTGTTGTCCAGTAGTCGAGAGGGATTGATTTCACTAGAATTGGAAGTGTCAGAACTCAGAAATAAACTAACAACATACAATTCTACCAATTATTCTCTAAAACCTCTTTTGTCACTCATGAACAATGATACAGGTAATAACAAAGATATATTAATCAAAGCTCATATATTTTGAGAAACCATGTGTACAGAAATATGTCAAAGAGAGGTTTGTTGGAAGAACGCTATCCTGTTCAATATTCAAACGATTTAAAAATGTATCGTTTCAACATATGGCATTTCAACAAAATGTTTCACAAAGATTCGTTTACGTAAAAACAATAATAAAAGGCAAACTACTGTTTTATTCAAATTCTGTTATAAAAGTTTTGCATCCTATTTACTTGATAGTAAAAACCTGTTGAAAAGTATATTGAGATTTTGATCGTAGTCCTGAAACCCGACTTAACGCCCATGCAACAAAAATGTAACTAAAAAAGGCAACTTTATTAGTGACTCAATATGTAATCATACCTCTGATGAAAATGAACAGATGAAATGTGAATCTTTAATCGAAACTAACTCTAATAATTCTCAAAGTTCAACAACAACATTAACACCTGATAATCATGAAACAAAAACTTTGCCTCCACGCTCGCCTCGTTTAGTTAAATTTAGACAAACAGGATCGGTTCTTCCAAATCCTGGTACATTCAGAAAGGCGTTTATCAGACAACCTTCCCGACAACTTATAAAGACAACTAATGATATGAGAGGTTCATCTTATCTCGATAGACATATTGAAACGTCTCGTCGTTTCCTAAGGAATGACACCCACAATATCAGCAAAAGTATCACCATTCACCAGTTCTTCCTATACATTTTTAATATTCAACCTTATCAGAATTCAGCTACCAATATAAAATTTTCATCTTTCTATAATAATTATGTACCCCAACCCTCATATAATACATATGTTTCTCAATCCACTTATCAGCCATACTTCTTATACATCTCATTCTTTAGAATACTGTCATCGAATAATATAGAAATAAGTTCGAATTTTCATATACAACATGATTTTAAGTATAACTTGAGAAACAGTGAAAAATAATAATAAATTGCCAACGTTTCGTACCAGAGAAACGAACAATTTATACTTGACTAAATTTGCCAAACTGTGGAATTTTCTTCCAAAATATATTAAACTCAGCTACTATTTACATGAATTCAAATCACTTTTGACTTCATTCCTTACAATAGAAAAGATACGCGAACTTTCTTAGCTTGATGTTCCACCCGATTATCTATATAATAATGGCATACCTCAGTATTGATATTAAACTGAGACGAACCAAGTTGAGTACTGCTTCGAATGGAACAAAACATATTTGAGTACTGCTTCAATTTTAACTAACGAAGTTGAGTACTGTAACGTCAGAAACAAGATCGTATGAAACCTAGGAACTGTATGGTTAATATTGAACTGCCTGTTGCTCAACCGCATACCGTCGAAGAAAATCTGAGCGCGTGATTGGCTTTTAGCCACTTTAAGCCCTGTGCAACTTGGAGGCTGAAGCACGAAGCAGATTAGATCACAAATGCGTACAAAATTTATTGCGTCTAGCAGACCCTAAGCCCAATCTACAGATAGTTCCGGTACACAGAATCGGTCTGTATAAGAAAGGAAACAAAGCAAGGCCAATCTTGGTGGAATTCAGAAACCAGAAAGACAGAGACCTGTTTCTCTCTAACGGCGACCAAATACATACCAATACAAATGGTTCGTATAGATTGGTTCCAGATAGCCGCCCAGTTTCAGCAAATTATTTTGCGTTCCAGCGTCCGGGTAGCAAAGTAGCAAAACCGAAGAGCAACCCAGATAAGCGCCGATAGAATAACTCCGCAACAGCGGATATTTCAATCAAGAAGGCTCAAGTGCTGGTAGAAAATATAAGGGACGAATCTTGGCTAAGTTGTAATGCAGCAAACGAAAGCCTCGCTTCCTATGTGCTCAACGATTTTGCATTAAGAAACTCTACGCCACAACCGTCCAGCAACGTAGATTCTAAACACAGCACTAATTTGGACATACCAAGAAACTTGGCAATACTTCGGGTTTTTCGCCCAAGGGTTCACCGAAATTAGGCAGGGTACATCTAAATGCTGTGAATATACTATACACCAATGCTTGCAGCGTGCGTAATAAATGGCTAGAATTAATGCAGAAAGCCTCCAATAGTAAATCTAGGATCATAGGTATATCAGAGACCTGGCTTTAAGATACAGACATTATTCCGGTTGATCTTCTTTCGACATATACAGCCATCAGATCGGATAGACCAGATGGTAGACGCGAAGGAGGAGCTATAATACTACTACAACATGGTATTAAATACCAAGACTCTGGCATCAAAATGGCCACCTTCGGCACCCAGCTGGTCTCGACAATCGTCACAGACGGTAAGCTCTCTTTTGCGTTAGGCTGCTTATACATGGCACCCGGCACTTCTAAAGAGGAGGACCAGGAACTTAGGGAACTTCTCAACAGGTTTCTCAAAACTGCCCCACGAGTCTATTTAATAGGTGACTTCAACCTACCGGGTATTGACTGGGACAATCAGACAACATCTGATAGAATTTTTCAGGTATATCTCGATTGAATGCACTCCAGTTTGCTTCATCAGCACGTTTGTGAGAAAACGAGGTACAGAGATGGACATTTACCATCTACACTGGACCTATTTTTGTCTAAAGGTCCTAAAGATGTCCAAAACCTTTCTTACGACTCACCTTTAGGGAAAAGTGACCATGTCACCATAATATTCCAGGCAATTCTCTGTTATCATAAGCCACCAGTCAAATACAGGCGTAATCTAAATCGAGTTGACTGGAATGCTGTTCGGCTTTCCGCTTTACGATGTGAATGTTTCTCTGAAACCAATGACATCGAAAGTAAATTGTCGGTTATTAAGCGCAATATTTTAAGTCTTCAAGACCTTTACTGTCCTTTTCAACCTATACGGCTAAAGAACAAGCCACCTTGGTGGACTCCTGCGGTGCGACGCAACATTTTTAGGCGCAACAGACACTGGCGGAGATATACAGCCTTGCCAACCTATAGAAATTGGTCGTGCTATAAGGCTTCGAGGAACAACACAGTAAAGCTACAACGGAAGCCTAAGCGATGCTACAAAACTCACCTAGCAAAATCTGCTAAAAAGTATCCTAGGAGGTATTATAGTTATGTTCAGTCTAAAGGTAAGACAAGGGAGCACATAGGTACCCTAATATTAGACAATCGCCAGAAAGCCAATTCTGACCCCGAAAAGGCAGCAGCTTTGCTGGATTATTTTCGAAGCGTACATGGAATGGATGGCGGGGATGCGATTCACGCAGTCCCAACTCTTAATACGGAAATGGGTGCCGCACTAAGCGAAGTAGTTTTTTGCACGGATGATGTCGCACGTGTCCTAAAGAATCTAGACGGAAATAAATCCACCGGACCTGACGATGTGCATCCTGAAATTGTAAAGGAAATATCTAAGGTACTAGCAGGGCCTCTATGTGAGTTATATAACGAATTGTTCTGCGAAGGCATCCTACCAGATGACTGGAAGAAAGCCATTGTCGTACCCATTCCAAAGGGAGGTTGCGCAAACATAGTTAAGAATTTCCGACCGGTAAGCTTGACTAGTGTTTTATGTAAAACCTTGGAGAGACTTATCAGGGATTGATTGTGCGGCCACCTCGTGCACAATTCATCATTAAGCACGGTTCAACATGGCTTTCTTAAAGAAAGGTCGTGTCTCTCAAATCTTTTATGCTTTTAGATCGAGTTTCTAAGACACTGGATAAAGGCGGACGGGTAGAGGTATTTTACTTGGACTTTAGTAAGGCTTTCGACTCGGTTAGTCACTGGTTCAGAGGGATGAATCTCTCGGCCAAAGGCATATCTGGTAAGCTTCACGACTGGATAACCAGTTTTCTTCGTGATAGATCCTTCCAGGTCCGTGCAGGAGATACTACCTCTGAATTCGCAACAGTTACCAGTGGGGTCCCACAAGGTTCAGTATTAGGCCCAATACTCTTTCTGATCTTCATCGATGATCTGGCATCGCTGTTGTCATGTCCCTGCTACATGTTTTCTGATGATGTCAAATTCACCGGATCCAGTGATCACGGTGATTTGTTGAGAGATATTGAAAAGGTCATTAAATGGTCGCAGAATTGAGATTTTTCTGTGAACTATAGTAAATGTCATCTGTTGTCTGCAGCAGTCGACAGAATTACAGTAACTGCGAAAAACAGAAGGATCGATTTTCAATCTATTCAAAGGATTAAGGATTTGGGTATAGTCGTAACAGCGAACTTCAAATGGCTGCGCAGTGTGCCACAGCTGCACAACGAGCTAGAGGAGAACTCTTCAGGCTCAAATCCGTTCTGACATGTAGAACACCGGAAGTGTTTACCCCTTTATATACGGAGATTGTCAGGCCGCATTTAGAATACTGCGTGCAAGCCTGGAGCCTCTTCTTTCAAAATGACATATTACTACTGGAAAGAGTCCAACGACTGGCTACCAAAATGGTTGAAGGTATGTTTGGGAAACTTCACGAAGAACGTCTAATTTCTTCAGGTCTCGTCTCCCTTCGGCTTCGGCGTCTACGGGGTGACCTCATAGAAACTTTCAAAATCCTGAAAGGCTTAGGCGACGAGGGCTGTCAAATCGTGTTCTTTCGAGCGATTAACCCCTCAACTAGAGGACATACATTGAAGCTCGCGAAAAACCACAGCCATCTGAATCTTGAGCAACCCTTTTTCAGTCAAAGAGTGGTAAGCTTCTGGAACGAGCTGCCTGAGGAACTAATAGCTTGTACATCAATAGGTGCATTCAAAAGGGGTTTAGATGCCTTGTGGCTTGAGCTTTTCCCAGACTTTTTCCCGTGAATATGCCTGCTGTCTGTTGTCAGAATTGTCCATTTTTGTTCATTTTGAAATTATATGGTCTTGACCACAATTTTAAAAAAATCCTGTTATATAATGCCTCGCTTTAAATGTCATGTTTTAAATGTACGCACCAATTTTTCATAGCTAACCTCTCACCGGCTTGGTGAAGAGAAACCCTTTCCGTTTTTCTCAGTCGCAGCTACAAATTCTGAGACCAAAGGACGGCTTGGAAAACATCGGACGTACCTTCGCATACGACGAGGATACCAGAGAAAATTGAACTAACTTTGGCAGTGGTGGGCGCTCCTTTGAAGCTTTCCACAGACGGAAATTCTGGACGCTCAATTGGATTATCTCTTGGCGGCGCGATCGTCGAGGATATCCAAATCACAATGAGAAGAAACGCTTTGGAAGTGGTGGTTGCTTCTCTGCAGCTTTTCACCGAAAAAAATTTTGAACGCTCGATTGGCTCGTTAGCCACATACTGTCCTGTGCAAACCGAACTGAACTGAACTTGTGGTGGACTGAGGAAAAATAGTCTAGCACTACACACAAAATGGCAAAAATGGGAAGAACTCACTGAAAGACCAAGAGAGCAAATGTCCAATGAAAGATCCGTAACGTCCAACGATAGCGAAGTAATCCACACAGGAAAATCCAAGAAATGGAATCCAAGGTGCAGAAAAAGCTAAAATGTTGGAGATTCCGTTAATCACAGTTCCAGCACAGAATGTCGCACACAGACTTCACAACTACGGAAGGAGACAGAGTCCGAGTTCGAAATTGTATTGACCGCCAAAAAGTATAATGTACAAGCATTGATACAGATGAAGTGTACATGGCCAAAAAACGAATAACTATACAAGGCCAAAAATTGTATGTACAAAATACGAAGTTACAAAGTGGAAGCAGTTCACTACAATACTCCCCCACCAGAGCGTTAGTTAGGCTTGAATGAAGGGTAACATACGCTCGAAATGTTCATAAGGTCACGTAATCAGCAAGGCGTTTGGGCCAATGCACATGTCTACCGGTTCGGGTTTGAACGGGGGTAGGAGGGACCGGGGAATTAGGATGAACATGGGTGGAGGTTGGCACATGAGGATTATCAGGGGGTTGTGCGTGAGGCGTAGTGATGCTTGGTGGAGATTGCGGCTTAAGCTCGACAAAAGCGGGTTTTAAGCGGTCAATAGAATGTGTCACGTCGACCATTCATATCCAAAACGAAGAACTTGGGTTTACGCTCGATAACTCTGTGAGGTCCGTGATAGGATGACTGAAGAGGTTTACAAACAGAGTCGCGTCGCACAAAAACAAAATCACACGTATCAAGATGAGGTGATTTTTGTTGGTGGATAATGCGCTGACGAGGAGGCGTAAAGTCCAACTTGGACATGAACGTGCGCAAGCGAGAAATGTAATCTGACGCCGGAGGTAGTGACTGGCAGGGCACAACGAGTTCACCGGGAAGACACAAGGCGGTACCAAAAACTAACTCTGCGGCTGAGCACTGCATGTCTTCTTTGATAGCGGAACGTATTCCAAGAAGAACAAGTGGCAAATTTTCAGTCCATTTATTAGGATCAGGCTGGCAAGCTAAAGAGGCTTTAAGCTGCCGATGGAAGCGTTCAACCAATCCGTTCGAGTTAGGGTGGTAGGCGGTGGTTCGTATGTGCTGACAGCCAAGGAGTCGCGTCAAATCTCGGAACAAAGTCGATTGAAACTGAGCGCCACGGTCGGTTGTGATGACAGATGGTGTGCCAAAATTGGCAATCCAATGTTCGACGAAGGCGCGTGCTACAGTCTCTGAACATGTGTCTTTGATCGGAACAGCAATCGGCCATCGAGTAAAGCGATCAATCGCCGTTAGGATGAATGAGTATCCGTTCGATGATGGCATAGGACTGACGAGATCAAGATGCACATGAGAGAATCGACAGTTGGGATGCCTAAATGGAACGTAAGGTGTGAAGGTATGTCGAGATATCTTGTTCTTTTGACAAGGAATGCAATGCTGGACCCAATTTCGTATATCCTTATTCATGGACGGCCAAACAAAACGATCTGCGATTAGCCTCACGGTGGCACGCTTTTCAGGATGAGACATCGAATGAAAATGATCGAAAATGGCACGTCGCAGAGAAAGAGGGACAAGAGGTCTAGGTTTCCCTGTCGAGATATCGCACATCAACGAGGCATCGGCGTTTGGTAACTGAATTTGCTGCAAATCCAGGGATCGACACTTCGCGAGTTCGGTTTTATCAATCTCGGCTTGATGGTTAGTCAAAAGGGAGAGATCAAATGGTGTGCCTGCAGACAAAACAGAAATGTCAGGTCTTGATAAAGCATCGGCGACCAAGTTAGCATCTCCTTTGACGTAACGAATATCGGTAGAGAACTGAGAGATGTAATCTAAGTGGCGAATCTCGCGTGGCGAATGACGATCAAGTTTAGACTGCAGAGCAAAAGTCAATGGTTTGTGATCCGTAAAGATAATGAAGTCACGACCTTCCAGTAAATGACGGAAATGCCGTATGGCCAAATATATCGCAAGTAATTCACGGCCAAATGTGCTGTAGCGAGTTTGTGCCGGATTAAGCTTTTGCGAGAAAAATGCCAGTGGACGGACTGTGTTCTTGTGGTGTTGTTGTAAAACAGCTCCCACAGCCGAATTGGAGGCATCGGTCGTCAATGACAAAGGAAAGGTCGGTTCCGGATCAATGAATGAGAGTTCTGTGGCACTGCAAAGAGCTTTTTTGGATGCGGCGAAAGCTTCAAGTGCCTCTGACGAAAGCTGTAGTGATTTTGATTTGGAGTCGAGCAAATCGGTCAGCGGTGCAATGATCTTTGCGCAGTTTGGAATAAAGCGACGGTAAAAGTTGATCATGCCGATAAAGCGGCGCAACTGCGTTACCGTTGTGGGACAGGAAAGTCGGAAATCGCCTGGCATTTCTCAGGATGAGGTGTGATACCAGATCAAGTAAGGCGATGACCGAGGAAGTCCAGTGAATTTGTGCCGAAAATGCATTTACTTGGGTTGATCTTTATCCCGTAGTTAACGAAACTCTCTAAAACGAGACGGATGTGCTCGACATGGTCTTCTGGAGAGTTGCTGGCAATCGAGACGTCGTCGATGTATGCGTAGGCAAACGGCAAGCCTCGCAAGACTTCGTCGATGAAACGTTGGAAGGTTTGTGCAGCGTTTCTCAGGCCAAAGGGCATCCGAGTGAATTCGTATAAGCCGAAAGGAGTTGTGACTGCCGTTTTGGGTATGTCTTCCTCGGCTACGGAGATGTGATAATAAGCACGGACGAGATCAAGCTTAGTAAGGATCGTTGTGGCACAAAGATTCAAAGAAAAATCGTGAATGTGTGGCACCGAATATCTGTCTGGGACCGTTCGATTGTTAAGAGCACGATAATCGCCACATGGCCTCCAGTCATCTGAGGTCTTCTTGGCGACCATATGAAGTGGTGATGACCAGGAGCTGGAAGAGGGACGGATGATCCCAAGCTCTAGCATGTGCTCAAATTCGGCTCTTGCGATCTTGAGTTTCGACGGGTGAAGTCGCCTAGGTCTGAAGGAGACTGGTGGTCCGCTAGTGACAATGTGATGCTTCACGGAGTGTGTCACTTTGTCTGTCGGTCTTGGGGGCTGCATGACGGATGGAAATTCATGCAGAATAGCACTAAAAGTCGAAGGTTCTGGGGAGACAGCTTTGATGCCGGAGGAAATGGCTTTAGTAGTGATACCTGAGACCTGTAAAGAGGTTTTCGTATCTACTAATCTCCGCTGTTTTACGTCGACAGTGAGACCGAAGTGAGACAGAAAGTCGATGCCGATTATTGGGCAATTTACCTCCGCGATGAGAAACACCCAGGGAAAACTGCGTCTTAGTCCTAAGTTGAGGGTTAGCAGGCGTTGGCCGTAAGTGTTAATACGAGTGCCATTTGCCGCTTGAAGGGTGTAGGACGACGGTTTGGAGGTGCTGGATGTTGGAGTTATGACGCTAATTTCAGCGCCAGTATCGACTAGAAAACGTAGACCACTCGATTTGTCTGTGACATAGAATAGGCGACTCGGGCTTGATGGGCCGGCTACAGTCGTCGCCGTTACTGGCTGGCCCGAAAGTTTGACGTTTTTTGAGCAAAATTGCATGGGGGAGCGAACTTAGAGGCTTTATCCCCATATCGTCTGTGATACCAACACATGTGCGGATGTCTCGAGGATCTAGAGTTAGATCTTGAGCGAGGTCGATTGCGAGGTTCCGATAAAAGTGATTTTACCACGAGCGTCAATTGGGCTACTTGTTCTTTCAATTCTGTACAAGAACATTGAGGGGTGCTGTGTGCAGAAACCTCCGTAATTTGGTCGGTCTTTTCGGCTTCAATCATTTTATCCGCTGCTTGTGCAAGCTCGTCTAGTGGCACGTAGGTGTTCAAACCCGCTAAAACTTGGCGTGTATCAGATGGGAGATTTTTTTAACCACAACTGTTTAAAAATACTTTCATCCATTTTTCTACCCCCGAGTAGCTCTTTCATATGACGAAGTAATTGTGAGGGCTTTCTGTCGCCAAGCTGCATCTGTGAGAAAAGGGTGTCGAGTTTTCGTTGCTCGGAGACACCCACTCGTTCAATTATTGCGGATTTAAACTTTTCGTATGGGTGATCCTCGGGCATGGAATGAATTAGGTCACTGACTTCTTCGGCTACCTCGAGTGAAAGTAGACGCACCACGTTAGAGAACATGATAACCTGGTCAGTGATGTTATAAATACGAAAAGTGGCTTCAATTTGACCGAACCATACACATGGGTTGGATGCACCAAAAACTGGTAATGAGCATGAAATATGCTGTGATTGAAGGGTTTGAGGATCTTTACTTGAAGAGAGATCGCTCATGGTGGGGGGTTTAAGTGAGTATTCCAAAATATAAGCCAAAAATTCAGAAATACGAATTTATCGTAAATGAAAAAAATGCAGTGTCAGGAGTGGTCGGGCTCACCAATTATGTAGTGGACTAAGGAAAATTAGTCTAGCACTACACACAAAATGGCAAAAATGAAAAGAACTCACTGAAAGACCAAGAAAGCAAATGCCTAATGAAAGATCCGTAACGTCCAACGATAGCGAAGTAATCCACACAGGAAAATCCAAGAAATGGAATCCAAGGTGCAGAAAAAGCTAAAATGTTGGAGATTCCGTTAATCACAGTTCCAGCACAGAATGTCGCACACAGACTTCACAACTACGGAAGGAGACAGAGTCCGAGTTCGAAATTGTATTGACCGCCAAAAAGTATAATGTACAAGCATTGATACAGATGAAGTGTACATGGCCAAAAAACGAATAACTATACAAGGCCAAAAATTGTATGTACAAAATACGAAGTTACGAAGTGGAAGCAGTTCACTACAAACTAACATCTTCCTATTCTTGATTCTCTATCAGCTGACCTCTCACCGTGCTGGTGAGGAGAAACTGCCTTTTCTTTTTTCCAGCATCGATTATTGCGCGTTGCTGTCCTACTACTATCCTACTACTACAGCGCCTGGCACCGCGATCATCAGAGATTGCAAACAGAGAAGAAAGAAAATTACCTTTTGGCAGTGCATCGATTATAGCGCGGTGCTCCTCCAACACGTTGTTGTGCCCGACGACAACAACGGATCTACAAAGAAAAGTGATCTTTGGCTTGAAATGCCGAGTGGCAGCTTGCAATGTCCTTCGGAAAAAGATATGGCAGTATCAGATGCAGAAGCTACGGAGGGTTCTCTGGACCTGAACGTCGTTCATAGTACTTACCCCGCAATTCCGCAGCTGATGGTTAGTAACCTTCAGAATACAACGGTACTTCAAGAGGT
>JACCGJ010023420.1:0-20110 GCA_013407085.1 Atriophallophorus winterbourni
TGTAGCGACCAAATCGTCACTGGGGAAACGTTTCTGTCACGGAAACTAGTTGCCTGCTACAAGCCACGAGATTCTTATACCGGGAATGACGAGCGTTTACGAATCGATCCCAAATCAGAACAATACGTCAATTAACGCTGTACTATATTGACAAAGACGATTAAAAAGCAAAATATAACAAACCTCAACGGTAATCGAATACAGGTTTTTCAATGCAAACCCAACGCGTCCAATAAACGGAAGTCAAACAGCTCAGTTGAGAGCAAAAAAATTACCGTTTTCCAATAACGGTAAACACGGGTAACGGACAAATCAAAATGTGCGGAAGCTGAAGTGCAGTTAAACAAAGGAAAAATGTTCGGGAAAGAAAACGCTCACAGATTTAACATTTAGTTTAAATGTTATTTTCAATTTGAAGAACAAACAAAAAATATCACTGGAAAATTATGACACAAAAAACTTGATAAGGAACACGGGTGTAGGGTGGGAACAAATGTCTCCAGTTCGTTTGATCTTGCTGGACCGAAAGAGGAATTTTCAAGACATCGACGCGGATTCATACACCGCCCACCAAAATTCCTCAAAATCTGAAAAGCAAGTAGAGACACAAACACTGAACTGCGGGGCTCTCCTCTACCTGGCTACCCGACCCGTGTACCTGCGCGACCCATGACAGCGACTCGACGATCAAATGTTTGGTGGTATCTCTGGAGTTGGCAGACCCGAAGACCTGCCTCCCACCTAAAACATTTGCCTTCAATGTAATCAACGTTCGTCTTCGCATGCAACCGGCAGACTGAATGCTTGGTGGTATTTCTGGGGTCAGCAGATCCGAAAACCCGCCTCCCACCTTAAGCACCAGCCCCCGGGCCCGACACCCCAGGTACACCCTATTCCACACCCTACCGCTACACTACTCGGCACCCTCAAGCAAACAATGCTTCCTAACTCACGCTCCAAGATTCCTGCGGATGAGCGCACGGTGACTCTTCGAACTAATCCATCTCCACTATCGTTACATTCGAGCACCAACCCTAGCGGCCACTTCTCCTTTGGGACTTGGTCACTCACTAGCAGTACGACATCGCCTTTCTTCAAGTTTCTCTCTGGCTTTAACCATTTTTGCCTTCTTTGCAAGGTTGGGAGATACTCTTTGATCCATCGATTCCAAAAGATCCCAGTGAGATAATTCACTTGCTTCCACTGACGCGTATACCGATCACGTAAACTAGCATCAGAAGGGATCCCCATGTTGCTTCCTATCAACAGAAGATGGTTTGGAGTCAGAGGTCCATCGTCGCGGCTATCTAATGACGGTGGCACCAAAGGTCGATCATTCAATATACGTTCTGCTTCGCACATAAAATATGCAAACTTTCGTCCGTCAACGTCTGCGCATTTACTATGGCGTTTAAAATATTTCTGATTGAACGCACCATACGTTCCCAAACGCCGCCTCTATGGCTAGAACTAGGGGGGTTAATGTGCCATTGGATATGATGAACAGCCAGACGATTAGCGATCACGTGGTTATCGAGCCTTTGAATGTGATCTTTCAGCTCTCGAACGGCCCCTACAAAATTCGTGCTATTGTCGCTGTAAATCTCAACGGGTTTCCCTCGCCGGCTAACGAAACGCATCAGTGCCATGATGAACGAATCTGTAGTGAGCGAGTGTGCAACTTCAATATGAACCGCTCGAACAAGTAGACAAGTGAAGACAGCCATACCTTTTTTCAATCGAACGACCACGTTTGACTGGGAAAGGTCCGAAATAATCCAAACCAACCGATTCAAAACAACGCAGCCCCTGCTGAATCCGAGCCAATGGAAGTGGAGACATCATCTGCTTACACTCGACTGCCAGTCTTTTACGACACCGGGTGCACTTTCCTATCACCCTTTTTACTGCGCGACCCCCTTGAAGTATCCGAAATTGTCTGCGTATTAAATTCTGCACATGAACCATGCCACAATGACCTTCAATTTCATGAAAATACCGGATGATGAGTTCAGTGACAGTATGCCGCGAGGGTAAGATAATTGGAGTACGAAAAGCTGCAGGATAGCTGGAATAGTTTAAGCATCCACCAAAACATAAGACTCCATCCAGGACTATCGGTTTCAGCTTGGCAAATCTGCGATGCCTCAGGCACTTCTTGTTCTGTTTCGTTTCATAGGGTGCAAGCTCATCAGCAAACACTTCCTGCTGCATGAACATGATAACTTTTCTTTCTGCATTTCGCAGTTCGGATACTGTGAATGCAGACAGTGATCTCAACGAATTCCGCTCCGGTGACTTCAGTTTGAGGTAATCAACAAACCTTGTCAGCCATGCAATACTCCTGAGCAACTTCGACCAACTAGAGTGATAGTTGACGACAGCATTCAAACCATCTTCTAGTGAGCTATTTGCCGATGTTATATTAACCCTTTTGTATTCTAGTTCCGGAGAATGAACTGTGTTTGTATCCAGGTTCAGAAATTTTCGCTCTGGCCATACAACAGGGCCTGTCAACCATCGCTCCAACTCAAATTTCGAACGTATGCCCCTTGAAGCCAGGTCTGCAGGATTTTCAACTGAATTCACATGACTTCACTGTGATGAATCGGTATACGTACGTATAATCGCTAGGCGGTTGGCGACGAACGTAAAGAATCTAGAAGTAGTGTCGCATATATAGTGCAGGACTATCATCAAATCAGACCAAAAACAGATTTTAGAGAAAAGTTCCGCCATTCCTTCCTTTAACAACTCACTGACACGTACAGCAGCATTGAGCTCGAGGCGGGGAACAGTGACAGTTTTCAAGGGAGCTACTCTGGATTTTCCAAAAAGAATACAGCTTTGACATTCATTTGCACTTGAAATGTGTTTAGCGTATGCTACAGCACCGTACCCTGTCTCTGAGGCATCGGCGAATATATGCAGCTCAAAGTTACATTGAGAGTTCTTATCGGCACATCTGATACATCTCGACACAGATACGGTTTCAATGACATTGACTAACCGCAACCAATCGTTCCAACAGACTTCATCAGCCTCACAAATAGGTTGGTCCCATCCAAGACCCGATTTGCAGAGTCTTTGAAGTAGCATCTTGGGGGGAAGGCAAAGTGGAGACAAAAGCCCCAACGGGTCGTAAAATGATGACACAGCCGATAGTATACCACGACGAGTCATTGGCCTCTCGGGTAGGTTGAATCGAAATTCAAAGACGTCGCTATCCGCGTTCCATTGCAAACCCAATGCTCCATGCACATGATCGTATGAATTATTCATATTGACCGTAAATGTGGCACAATCTGAACTCGGCAGGTCTTTTAACAAACGTTTATCGTTTGACACCCACTTCCTCAAATGGAAGCCGCCTCGAGATAGCATATGTCGACATTGGCCAACGAATTTCTTGGCGACAATAGAGCAGTCAAATGATACCAAACAATCATCAACATAAAAATTTTCCATAACGGCACGTTGGGTAAATTCATCATACTCACCAGCGAAATCCATTGCGGTCTTTCGAAGAGCATAATTGGCGCAGAATGGGGAAGACGTAGCTCCGAATGGATGAGCTGTCATCTCAAATTCGACCGGATCTTTTTCGACATCCGCATCATCCCACCACAGAAATCGTAATGCCGATAGATCTTTGTCAGGTACCTTAACTTGCATGAACATTTCCTCAATGTCTGCAGCTAGAGCTACCTGACCTATCCTGAAGCGCAAAAGCACGGTAACCAGATTCGCTGTTGTATCAGGGCCCTGGCACAGCACATCGTTCAGTGAAAACCCATGAAATTTGGCAGCACAATCCAGTACTACCCGAAGTTTTTCTGTTTTTTGGGGGTTTAACACAGCGTGATGAGGTAGATACCACAAGGGCCGATTACTCTCGGCAACATACGGTCCAACCTTCCTTGCATACCCTTTGGTCACGTTGGCATTCATCACTTCTGTGTATTTTAGACAAAATTGAGGATCTTTTATGAAACGCCTTCTCAGACTTTCTATCCTTTTGAACGCGACTGACCGATTACTGGCAAGTTTGGGGACACTATCCTTCCAGGGAAGAGGTACTACGTAATGCCCATCGACTAGCCTTGATTCTTCCTCCACTAGCTGAAGTACCTTTCTATCTTCGACGGAAGGGGAGTTCCTAATGCAACTCTAATCTTCAAATTCCGAGTCGTACATTCTTCTCAACAGCGATTCTATTTCACAAATTCCGCCAGAGAGCAGATTGACCAGGGCTGTTTTATGCGCTTTATAGTTCATAAGTCCCAAAAACACCCAACCGAGTAGGGTTTCCACCACGCATGGCTGTTTCCGAGCACCTAATCGCTGTTCGATTGCCCAATGTGCTTCCGGGATGTCACATCCAATCAAGATAACTATGCGTTTACGGTTAGTTTCCTCAAATACCACATCCTTGAGATAAGACCATCGACCTGATAATTTTGAACGAGGCCGCATGTTTGCAAAGGGCATGATTTCATCAACGACCAAAAGCCTTGTTGATGTCAATTATCTCCAGTCCATTAAGCGATTGCAACTTGAACTCACTAGCAAGCTCGCGAGCGGACATTGTACCGTTCATCGTCTCAATGCGAGTTTCTGAAGCATGCATCTCAAGTCCAAGTTTTTCAGCGACTTCACAACAAACGAATGTCGTATCAGAACCAGAATCAAGAAATGCGTATGCTTCCAAAGAACCTCCAGGTCCTACCAAGCGAACAGGTAATACACCCATAGAGACAACTTGCCCACAGTTCGTCATGCTCACTGTTTTGCTTTCAACGTGAGACTGGACCTCAGGTTCCCAATGCAGCAATGTGTGGTGAGGAGCCTTACAGCCAACGACTTGACATGAATTAGTGACACGACAAAATTTTCTGTCATGACCAGCCTTCAGGCATTTGAAACACAGGCGAAACTGCTTCACCTTTTTCCAACGTGTTTCGCAGTCGGCCGTAATGAAGGCTTTGCAAGATGCCACTCCATGAGTACCCCCACAGGTTGGGCATCCTGGATTTTCAATCTTCTTTGTGTCGTCTGCACGCCACTGAGCAAAAGTTTGCTTTTTATTCACGACTGGTTTATTACCAGTTCCACTTGTGTAAGCGTTCTTACTCTTGCGATTTTGCTCCACTAATTGACCGAACCGGCTGTTAGCAATCTTTACCCGTAGACTGATAAAGCCCATCAAATCCGCGAAATTTGGCTCTCGGTCTTCGCAGGTACGCTGCTCGACGTTCTCAGCCCACTGCTGTTGTAGATACAGAGGAAGTGTGCGGACCAAGCGTTCAAGCACCATCAATGAATTGAGGTCCGCAGTGTAGTTCATTTGCTCTAAAGCAATTTGGCAATTACTCATCTTTATCACTAGGTGTGACAATCGTTGCGGACTGTACGGTTCTGCTCCAAACCCACTGAACAGTCCATCCAGCTTGCTATTCTATGCGGTTGCCCGAAGAGGTCCTTCAGGATTGATCTCGCCCGCTTATAAGCACGTTCAGGTGGCAGCATGACACACTCTTCTATAGCTTCCTTTCCTATACCTCGGCAATAATGTAGCAGATATAGAAACCTCTGTCCGTCATCACGAGTTCTAGACTCTACATAGGTCTCGAACTGACGAAAAAACTTTCAGTAGGTGCTAGCTGAACCGTCAAAAGACATTAATTCTATCTTCGGAAGATCAGATCTTGGTAAACTACCGGGCTTTTTATTACGAACAGAAGCTTCTACCTCCGAACGAGGGTAGTCAGCTACTTCTTCCTTTTGATGCCCACAATGCGCAAGATAACTTGCAACCTTTTGATCGGTATCAATATCTTGCAAGTGTGAATCTTCATCGTCAGATGCAGAAGCAGCAATCTCGGCCATTTTAACCTAATGTGCAGCCTCAAGCACTTCCAGTTTGTGCTTCATTTCGATTGTTTCCTGTGACAGTTTTAGGAGTTCAAGGCGCATTTTAGCCTTACGAACAAGGATATTTGAATCTATCATTGAACCCCTTAAGCTACCACGAGAGCCCACAACAGAACAATGAATGCGATCACCTGCGGTGTCTTCCGTTCCATTATCGACCAACTGTTGGGAAGATTTGATCTTTGCGACAAAACTGCGGGTAACAGGCATATTGACGTCAGCGAATTCGACGTTGAGTACTGTAGCGACCAAATCGTCACTGGGGAATAGTTTCTGTCACGGAAACTAGTTGCCTGCTACAAGCCACGCGAATCTTCTACCGGGAGTGACGAACGTTTACGAATCGATCCCAAATCAGAACAATACGTCAATTTACGCTGTACTATATTGACAAAGACGATTAAAAAGCAAAATATAACAAACCTCAACGGTAATCGAATACAGGTTTCAATGCAAACCCAACGCGTCCAATAAACGGAAGTCAAACAGCTCAGTTGAGAGCACAAAAAATTACCGTTTTCCAATAACGGTAAACACGGGTAACGGACAAATCAAAATGTGCGGAAGCCGAAGTGCAGTTAAACAAAGGAAAAATGTTCGGGAAAGAAAACTCTCACAGATTTAACATTTAGTTTAAATGTTATTTCCAATTTGAAGAACAAACAAAAAATATCACTGGAAAATTATGACACAAAAAACTTGATAAGGAACACGGGTGTACGGTGGGAACAAATGTCTCCAGTTCGTTTGATCTTGCTGGACCGAAAGAGGAATTTTCAAGACATCGACGCGGATTCATACACGTGAAGTAATTTGCTGTTCGTTAAACATGATTTCAAGTTTCTGCAGAAGGCCTTCGAGAGTAATGATAGTCTTGGTCTGTTGATCTATCATATGCAGCAGACTTCGAACTATTGACAGATTAGTACACGCAGTGCAAAACCAAGGTTTGGTGGAATTAGAGCTATGTTCAGCCAAAACAGTTGCGTTTAGACATAGGCAGCGTGAGTGATGCCATATGGAGCAGTTAAAGCATTCTATTCATTCGAGAACAGTATTGGGACATTTATGATTTTTACATGAACCATTCGATTTATCCGTAGGTTGTCTTTTGCCCGTTGTTTTACAATCACCGATTTTTCGAATATCCTTAGCGTTAGAATAAAGTTTCGTTTCTGATTTAACAACAAACATGATAACAAAAGCAGAATAAATTTTAAGTGTGATTAATAGTTCATTAGTTTATTGCAGCACAAGGAGCGCA
Source organism: Atriophallophorus winterbourni (assembly GCA_013407085.1). NCBI lineage: Eukaryota > Metazoa > Platyhelminthes > Trematoda > Plagiorchiida > Microphallidae > Atriophallophorus > Atriophallophorus winterbourni. Next base: position 7,199 of record JACCGJ010023420.1, read on the forward strand.
AAATGTTTGCGAACCCCTGTGTGTCATGAATGATAGGTTAAAAACACGAAAAAGATGAACATTTGGGGTTCACTGCTGTTTTAGCGGGTCTAATTAGCATTTAGCTTGCACAATCGTTGGATATTTGTGATGTATGGGTATCAGATGCACAGGGCGATAGTCAACAAAGTCGAAATAAGGGCCTTAATTCTTTTAGTGGTGAGATTGAAAACATCTGAAATTGCCAGGATTGATTTATAGGAAGCACAGGCGCGCGGAGTTGTTAATGGAAGATGTGAGAGGTCTGATCAACGAAATGTGAGACAGTTAATGCATGTTACAGGTCCAATTCAATAAAAAAAACAATGGACAGCTAATAATTTCTAAAAAAAGAAAAAAAGGAAAATTTTTGTGTGTGCTTCAAATTTATTTTCACAATATTTATTCCTATGGGTAATTCTCGGTTCATTGTTAATCAAGCCAATGTTTGAACCCATTTATCAAAGATGCCGAGTTTAAAGTTCTGAGATAAATGAGTTCTTTGCGTTCATTACACGGATCCTAAGGAAGTTCGTTCTGGATTTCAGGTAGGTGTGCTTTTTACTGAGCTTGAGAATGTGCACTCGTGTACCAACTTGAGAAGTAAACCGGATTAAGTCATCGAATGGGAAAAAGCTTTATCCTTCGACAACTTTATGCTTTCTATAAGATCATTCCTAAGCTGCCTCCTCCTAAGTGAGAAATATCCTGATGTTAAGGAGACGATTTTCATAGATGGTGCATTCCAACCCTCGATCATGCCAGTGGCCAGCTTCTGCACATTTTCTAGCTGCGCTATATCCTTCTAGTAATATGACCTCCAAACCTAAATACAGTATACTAGATGCGACCTCACTATCGCATTTAGAGGATTCACCAACGTTTAAAATTTAACATTTTTGATGTTGAATGGTAGGCAGTTTTGTGAGGACCACTATGTAGTGCCTTGGAATCATTGTGGCCTTTGGCAATATTCTATGTTGCGTATGTTGTTCCAAACTTCGATGTCATTGGTGCGTACGATTTTAAATATATCGTTTGCGTACATCAGGTAGAGGTTTAGCTCAAGACAAATCTTTCTGAGCTAAACAGCGCCGCATAAGCTTTCAACCTGATGACTCTATCAATGAAGTAATCATAGTTTCAGGCCAATAATATGCCACCTATCAAAAATAATGAGAAGATTTATGAGTCAGAAGTGTCTCATGTTCTAAATCCGTGCTTTGCGTTTGGAAGAATTATATGTTGATTCAAATGTTTGATAAGTTCAGCAGCTACAAATCGTTAGACAAGTATAGAGAGTACTGGTAGGAAATGTCGAAATGTTTGTGCAATATTCCTTCAAACTTTCTATTAAAACAGTTTAATTCTTCTTATTTCTTCACAGTTTTTATCTTCCATTGTTTTATCTGTACATTTTTGTTATTTTCTTATCCACTTTTACATCTTCTTCTGTTATAATGAACTGAGTCATTTTGCGTGAAAGCCATTAAATTCCACATTTTTACAAGTGGTATTTTGATAAAACAAAGACGATTGATCAGCATAGTGTTGATAATTTTATCCCTTGAAGTTAATAATTTGGCAGTCTATCTTATCAGCATTAGCAGAATTAAATGCTTCTTATTTGGAACATTTGAGCACTTTGGCTCACATCATTTGTACAACCCGGTATAGTTGATGTTTGTCCACTGTTTTTGTCTATTAATCTCGTTAATAGTACCGTGGTATATCCGAATCATTGTTCTGATTTTGTTGAACTAAGAAACGGGTGGTCTACGCGATAACCAACGTCTTCAGTCGATGCATTACTCAACTTGGTTTTGTTCTATTCTGCGCAATATAGAACTTTTCAATTTTTAATTGGATATTGTCACTTTTGATCGGCAACCTATTCGAACTAGTATCAAACTTGAACTTGAGTGCCACTAATCTATTCTGTTCTAATCTTGGTGAGGTCCTTCGTTCATAGATTTATTATGATGATATGATGCTTTACAAGACCCACGAAAATGTAGATCGTGCCGGATGGTAAAAAAATCAAATTATTGTTAGAGATGATAGTTAGAGATGATAGTCACACGTGAAAAACACTTGTCCATGTGGACATCTAGTGATTTCTTGAAAACGTCAATGGTTCCAGATTGTACACATAAGTGGGAAAACTGTTTCACAATTGCACATTTCAAACGGAAAATGCATATGTGCGGCAGTTTAACCTGCTATACTGTTGCTAAAGTTTAGATTGGTGACCACGCAGATGTGTGTTATGGGAAGGATGAAACAAACGACTACAAGGATGATTTGTTTGATTAAGCACTGATAAAATAAATATTGGTGCTCATCGTTTCCGTCTGTATTGAGCCGAATGCAAATTCATTATTTTAAGTCTCATTTCGTATGGATAATTAGAAAGTCCTAGGACGAGTTTTGTCGCTCTGTGCTGTGGAGTTTCCAATAGCTAAGTATCTATTTTAAACCAAGGATCCCTTGCCGGTATAGTAAATTCGATATTAGGACGGCTGTAGGTTAAAATGAATTTACAGATAATTCTAGCGTCAAACGAACTTAGGACTGTTCTAAGGAAACCCAATTTGCATTTAGCTATGCTGGCATCCAGTCGACATTGCATTGAGTTCCATTAGTCAAACTGGATAATCACGCCCAAATCTTTTTCGGAGAAGGCGAATTTAATAACAATCGAATTAATATTTTTTGCACAACTTGCTGTTGAAAACAATAAGCGGAAATTTTCATTCACGTTCACTTCTATCACACACATACCACGACCGGTTTTGTGCTGTTTGCACTCATCAGGAAGGAACTGTAAGTTCAAGATCCGAATGCGTATGAAACACTGGAGAAATGGTAAACAAGTACCGCTAGTATGCCACTATTGGATAAGGATGGTACGACCAACCTGTCCAATCACATGTGTCCAAACACATGTTTAATGTGGTTAAAATCATAACCATGTACCAAAAAATTCCAGAACCTTCCCCTTAGAATGAAAAATTCCGTTTCTTCACGGCTTTTGCGCCACATGCGTTCTCTCGTGGGTAACGCAAAGTCAGATGATTCCGTCCTGCAGAAACTTTGACTGAATTGCTTGCGAAACAGCACCACTGCCATCCTTGTCGTGTCTGTTGACAAAGCTTGTCTCGACACATTGGCTGAACTCGCAGATAAAATCCACGAACGCATCGACAGAACCAGTGTTAATCAAGTATCAGAAGAAAGTAACTTCTCAAAGTTGGAAGCTACCGTGGCCACGCTGACTAAGGAACTCTCATCCTTACAGCTCACCATTTTTTAACATGGAACGGCCCAGAACGTCGAAATTTAGACCTCGGGGTCGATCTGGAAATAGAAGCCGTTCTCGTGTTCGTGATACTAACTGGTTCTGCTATGACCATCGTCGATTCGGAAACGCTGCGCGACATTGTCGCCCTGGTTGTAAACATCCTAATGCTGACAGCCAATGTATTGAACCATCACGTAACCAGTCAGTTATGGGTACGATCGCTTCTGGCAAACCCACTAGTCGCCTCTTGTACGTCTGCGATGCGTCTATCAAGCGCAATTTTCTCGTAGACACTGGCGCCTAGGTTGGCATTATACCGCACAGTCACGAAAAACGCTACCTCCGTCCATCAAACATCACATTGCAGGCGGCTAACGATTCGAAAATCTTACCAATGGAGAGAAACTTCTGAAACTCGATCTCGGACTCTGACGTGAATTCTCATTCGTCTTTCTGATAGCCGATGTCCAACAGCCCATAATCGTTATCGACTTCCTGACGAAGTACGGTTTAATAGTCAATCTTTAGAACCAATTACTACAATACCACGTCACTTAACGTGTCCGGGAAAATCTCTTACATCACCTCACCTGGTCTGCGCAATTTCGTCCCCAATAATGCCAATTACAGCGATGTCTTGCGCGAATTTCCAAACTTAACACGCCTAGAATCATACAAGAAGCGACATACCTACGATGTTCATCATTACATCGTCACTAAAGGGCCTCCAGTTTCCGCTAAAGCTCGAAGGCTACCACCGGAAAAAATAAAAGCAGTAGAATGCGAATTTGAACATATGGCTGCATTGGGCAAAATTAGACCGTCCACTAGCTAGTGGGATTCGCTATTACATATGGTCGCCAAGAAGAATGGCGATTGAAGACCTTGCGGCGATTATCGTGCGTTGAATAGTGTTACACAACCTGACCGCTACCGTATTCCTCACATTCACGTTTTATCGCTTAACCTTTACGGAAAATCTGTTTTCTCCAAACTGGATCTCGAACGTGCATACCACCAGATTCCCGTTTCACCTGATGATATTGCTAAGACTGCTGTAATAACGACATTTGGTCTTTTCAAATTTCTTCGCAAGCCATTTGGTTTGCGCCACGCAGCAGATTCTTTCTATAGGTTCATCAATCAGATTCTTCGTGGTCTTGATTTCGTCTTTGTGTATATCGACGACGTATTCGAAGCTAGTTTATCACACGAGGAGCATGTTCGGCACCTCCGTGAAATCTTCCAACGCTTTGCCCAATACGGCGTTACAATCAAACCCGACAAATGCGTTTTTGGCCAGTCGACTTTTGATTTTCTTGGCCATAGGATTGACAGTAATGGAATAAGCCCATAAGCCGAAGAGACACGGTCCATACTAGAATATCCAATACCACAATCAATCCAAAGCCTATGCAGTTTTCTAGACGTCGTTAATTATTACAGACGATTTATTTCCAAAGTTGCTCACTGATATACTTGAAGGTAATCCCATATAGCTGTCAATTACAACCGCAGCATAATCCGCATTCGTTAAGGTAAAAGAACGTTTGAGCAATGCCTCCGCTCTTACTCACTTTAAAACCGACGATAACGCGTATTTGGTTCTGAAAAACGACGCATCACAAGTTGCAGTTGGATGGTGCTACAACAAGACGCGAACGGAGAAATTCAAGCACTCTCCTTTTTCTCACGGAAGTTGCAACCAGCCCAGACTAGGTATAGCACTTTTGGACGCGAACTCTTCGCCATTTACCTAGCTATTAAACACTTCCGTCACCTACTCGGAGGACGCACCTTTACTTTGTTCTCCGATCACAAGCCAATCGTTTATCCGTTCCGTTCTACGACAGACCGGAACTCTTTAAGAGAAATTCGTCAACTTGACTTCATCGCGCAGTTCACCTCAGATATTAGACAAATTGATGGTGACCTTAACATTGTCGCTGATGCCTTATCGCGTGTACAATCTAACAGATAAGCAACTCAATGCCTGACCTCAGAGAACTGGCCAGTCATCAAGAAAACGACATTGAAATTTTAGAAATTGTCGCTGATGTATCTCTTGCTAAGTCTGTTTCTGTAGTATATACAGTGAACGAACTATCGATCAATATTGATCGTAAGTGCATATTGTGTTTATCGTTCACTTTACAGACATTGTGTGATTCGTTCATTCGTTTAATACACGAGTTCAGTTATGGCTGTGTTCAGTTGAACCCAAGGCTAGGCCTGTAGTAGCAAATCACAGATATAACAATTGGCGACTTGGTGCGATAATAAATTTCAACTAGCGAAGAATGTCAGCACCCCTGAACCTTATTAAAGAATTATTAAACATTCAGCTGCAGTTCATAGATAAAGTCGCATTTCATTGAATAAAAAGTTCAAGTTCAGGAGAATCAGTCGACATTCCGGCGAGAAACTTCAAAGAATCGCAGTCTCATTCAAATAATGGAGTCACATTTGATTCATTGAAGCCCAAATTTTACACAGAAGATGCTTCACAAAAACGTGAGCTGCAGTCTTCTAGAAATTATGAGCTCCAAGCAAAAGTTGTATCAAAATTAGAATCCGACCCCGGCATGAAGTCAAAAATAGACGGTGAAGAATTTCACATAATGAAATATCTCAAACATGAATATGAAAGTAAAAAACAGCCTATTCTGCCTAATGTTTCAGACCTAATTGCGACTCGAGCTTGCAATAGAATCAGTCCAGAATTTCCCGGTAACAGAACACAACTAAACAAATTCTGATTTGCATGATGGCATCGCGAAATGCGGCACTATGGACGATTTTGCAGATACAAGCAACACAGATGCCAGAAGTTTGACATTGTTGGTCAAACAGAAAAAGGGTGTTGCAGAACGCGTCTGAGTTTCATGGCAAACATGTTTCAAAAAACAAGTGTATTTAAAATCTGTTTACAACCGCTAAATCAAAATCTGTGACACTGCGAAATTTCGCAGTGTTCATTCTCTACTTAAAATTTGGAAAGATTTTTAGATACTAAATACAGAAGACTAGGTCCGACGAAGATAGTAGCCATATGCAAAATTACAGTACCTCCGAGAAAAGCAACCATGCAGTCCATTTCGTGATTGGTAAATAGTCATCACAACGATTTACTCAAGATGTATCAAATACATATGTCACTCAATAATGTACTAACACAGGCTGCTTAGGGGAATGGTCAAAAAAGTGCCAGCAGTCATTCAAACTAATGAAGAAAGACATTAAATCTGAGTTTATAATAAAGCATTATGTACTAATGATGGCAAACGTCGACTTTCCAAAATATGGATTCGGAGAAGATTAACAACACAAACTTGTGCAACGTAGACCTACAACACGAGAGATGATCTTATGTACTTTCATCAGCGGCAACACGAAGTCAGTCTTATGAAAAGTATTTCTCAAAGTTAAGCTTCAAATGGACAAACAATTAGAAGAGTTTGCAGGAAATTGCCGAAGCTGTATGAACGTCAAAATGCCTCCCAATTATGAGCTTAGGTCATGGCCAAATACGAGAAGCCCGTTGAATTTGCAGGTTCGATTGAAAGCATTCATTACTTGACCATTGATGATACATTTTCATAGTGGCCCAAATTGTTGTCGAAGAGAGTGGATGAAGTAATATACAACTACTGTCAACAAGTGCAAGTTAACCAAGAAATATGGACACGCCGCGCAAATTATCTCGGACAATGATATGATAATTAAATGGCATTCAACCAAACAGACTGAATTTACATATAGCAACGCGTTACCTAAAGCACCTGCTTAGCAGTCAACCCACAATGCCCAAGACGTCAGTCACATGTTTAGGTTTCTTTCAAAGAGCAGAGATGTATTATAGACAGTGAACGAACCATCAATCAAGATCGATCGTAAGTACATATTGTGATTATCGTTTACAGTACAAACATTGTGTTATTCATTCATTCGTTCAATACACGAGTTCAGTTACGGTTGTGTTCTCTCTAATCCACAGCTTGGTCAGCAGTAGCACATCAGAGATACAACACTCGCGCATCAGCTTAAATAGTTTCTTGACAATAAAAATATTGTAGCTTGTTCACGAATCAATTATGAACAACTCTATCGAATGCATTAGAAAATTCGAGGTAGCATGCAAGAATAGAGTCGTATGCATCTCAAATAACCGTCTAATCCGTCATGTTCGTCAACAAAATAGTTGGGCAGATGACAAAACCCCAGTTTTCACTAGATGTTGCTGTTATTATATGCTAGAAATTTTTTCAGACGGAAATGTACAATGTAGCAACATTCTAGCAGTGGTGACCAGATTTGTAACTGGGTCATCCGTTTTCCAGTTTCCGGTCTTTTAGTACCACGCTTGCTTACGTTTTCATATAAAGGTTCATAGATTTGCGCATGGTAGGTTTCGAGTAGCATTAAACTTATCTTGACTGGTCTCCACATTCGAGATAACGAACATTTCACTCAAATTCAGTCTACCATTTTTGTGATGAAATCTTGAACGAATTGAGCTGGTAATGTTATTCGCTGTTTACTGAATTGTGATTATGAATGGTTTCTGTTTGTACTCTAAGAAATCTCATCTGCTCTGACCTTTAGGTTTATTCAATTCTACGTCATGCTACGTAGTAAAGATTCAATATTTCAAAAAGCTTCCTTCAATACTAATATAGATTGTTCGTCCAGTTTAGATGTTATCTCTTGTAAGAGAAACAATCCATATCTATTCAGATTGAAAATATTTAGTTGTACAAAACTCGTACATGGGCGAGTCGGCACGCAGAGCGCGGTAGTTTATTCTTTTGACACACAATTTCGTACGTCAATTCCGCACCTATAGTGTGTAAAATGACATGCCTGTTTCGGCTAATTGGCGGTATGTTTTACAACGTTAGGTGCTGGTGTAATTATTAGTTCCAGGATAGACGGTTTGTCTGATCCTTTCCAAAAACAGAAATGAACAAACGTGATTATAACGTGATTCCTAATCGAGGATGGTTTAAATTTCATAGTCAAATGTTGATGACGAATGATTGTCTAGTTTGTACAGCTAGAAAAATGTCGGAATCTGACAGTATCAATTCAGTTTGCTAACTTGGTTAAACACAACACATGGTTAGAATGCATGCTATGATTGTAGCGAAAACAATGCGAGATCGTTGACCTCACTATTAAAATGTAACGAGGCAAATGAGAAGTCAGTGTCATGGTTGAATGTGCATACCCCAACAGTTAAGTAGAGTTTAAATGCAATATAGGTTCACATGTCCTTGAAAATGGCAGTAAAACGTTTTGGGTGTCTGGATAAGCTCCAGTTTAAAAACCTGACATCAAACCAACACTGTTTTACAATGGCAACAATCTATTCAAACGGGTATTTGGGAAATTTTCGTCCAAGTTATTACCAAGGATCATGAATACATACTTGAGACCAGTCATGAAATACGGTGTGCAGTCATGGTCTCCGTGACTCAAGAGGGATATGAAACTTATGAAGCGAATCTATCACCGCTCAACAAAACTAGTTCTTACCATCCGAAACAAATCATATAATGAATCAGAGTAGACCTTATCTTACTTTACAAAACATTCCATACCCCGAACAATCCCTTACAGCATTTATTCACGCGAAGGGATACGAGGAATTATCAGACCCATGAATATGTGCTCGTCGTACCCCATTCCCGCCTGAACTGTAGAAGGTATTTTTACTCTGTGCGTGTCTGTCTTACTTGGAACAGTTAACCTTCTACCGTTGCTAACGCCACTAGCTTGCATGAATTTGAAAAGAAATTAGACGAATTTTTATTGCATTATTAGTTTCAAGAATACTTATATACTGTTTAATCTACTTCCTTATCGTGTTTATACACTTAAATTTCATTTTAATATCCTATAGTTGTTGTTAAGCTTGTTGCTTTTTAGACAATAACAAACCTTGAATGCATCTACGTTATACGTTCATGTTTGCTGTTCGGAAGACAGATTATGCAAAAGGTTTGCGTGTATATTATCTACACCGGGTGAACCTGTTTTCTTCATCGTCATTAATTTTGTTTTAACAACATTGGCGGGAATTATAACTCATGGATTCACTGACCTCAGAATACCCGGCATTATTCCGTCTTCTCGTGGCGATTTTGGGCTCAGCATTACGTACTCTGTAAACGGAACAAAATTATTCACCGGAACGGCTTCAAGCCAGAAAGGTAATCCATTTTCGATGAGCACTTGGTCAGATAAACGAACGCTGATCATAGGTGTTCTCATTTACGTATACATGTGATGTCGAGCCACTGCAACTCCGTCTAGCGCAAAACATCACAGAAATTGTCATTCCTAAAGAGAATTTTCGGTAGTTTCTCAACGCAGAAAATTCCCCGCATTATAAATATGTACATCAGACCCTAGATGGAATATGCGGTTCAATCATGGTCGCCATTGTATAAAAAAGAGATTGCGACTTTGCAACGAATATATCATCGAGCTATCAAACTTGTCACTGGTCTCACCCGGAAACCCTACAATGAGCGAATCAAAACGCTAAATTTATTTGATTATCCACGTCGTCATCTCCGAGGGGATTCAATACTGGTTTACAATATTTTGAATACCGAAAATCACCCTCTACAATGCTTATTGAATCTACGGAGCTCGCGTAATACAAGTGCTCACACATTTACTCTAACTGTCCCTCACTCGAGACTCAACTGCAGACGACATTTTTTGCCGTGCGGGTTTGTTTCACTTGGAACAATCTGCTAGATAATGTTGTAAACACACCAAATCAGAAGATTTTCAAGAGATGTCTTGATTCCTTTTTGACGCTAAACACGTGCATCGAAGAAAACTATACATCTTAACACCATGCATCTACATTTGTTATCCCATCAATCGAAAACAATTTCTGTCCTTTGGATTTTTAATTGATTCTTGAACTGCTCAGTAAGCAACCTAATCCCATTTTTGCTTGTTATCTTATTCGTTGTTGCCATATTATTCTGTTTTTTTGTAAAGCTATATGCTTTTTAGACCATTAAAATTGAATTGAATTGAATTGAATTATTCCGTCTTTTCGTGGCAGTTTTGGCCTCAACAGTACGTACTCTGTAAATGGAACAAAATTATTCACCGGAACGGCATCAAGCCAGGAAAATATTCTATTTTCGATAAGCAATTGGTGAGATAAATGAACGCTAATCATAGCTGTGCTTATTTACGTATACCTCTGCTGTTTGTGGTCATTAGTTGCTGACATAATGATAAGCTACATTGAGCCATGAAACAGTAGAGAACTGATAAAGAAAGTTAGACGTTTAAGCCATTGTTTAATCGGGGTTCGTGCAACGAACCATGATGTTTAAATTGAGAAGCAAAGATGTGTTTTTTACCATTAACCACTATAGACAGCGACCACTTCATATTCCATTTATTGATTCTTCCGAGTGGTGTATGATCTTCTTTCCAACAAGCCTGTTATCTTGTATTTTCGATATTTTTGGTATCAATCATAATTTTAGACGAAAATGTTTGACAATTGGTTGTAGGAATCCGATTTGAGGAGTTCTAATTACATTCGAAACGGCTAAAAATTAGTGCCGTATTTTTCGGACTATACGGCGCACCGGATTATAAGACGCAGCATCAGTGAACGATCTGTTTTCATAGATAAGACTCACCGCATTAGAAGGCGCATAAAGCGAAACAAAATAGTTGGATAGATCCGACTTTATTTAAATCATGAACAATAACTCTCCATATTACATAAAAAAGTACGCTAACTTTTTTAATCATTACTCTTCTACGAATCCATCAAATTTCTCGTCTTTGGTGTCAGAATTCAACAGTTGGGCGATAGCGGCATCAAGCACGCCCGGATCCCTCTCGTCATCATCCGATTCAGTCTCGTCGCTGTTGCTCGGCTGTTCATCAATGATTCCAGCCTTAGTGAAAGCTCGGACAACAGTAGAGACCGATACTTTAGCCCAGGCGTCAACGATCAAGGAATAGTGGTTTCGGTAAGTGAAAGAGTTTCATTTTATTCGCTGAATAGTTTCATGTTGATCTGTTGTTGATTGTTTGAATCTGACCCCAAAACAAGTCTGTCTAGACAGCATAGAAAGCCGACTCCACGACCATCAGTGATTATTCTTCTACAATCAAGGGGAGTGACATCGTCACTTACCAAAGTCGTAATAAAATATTTTGACAGATTTCTCAGCACAGTGTGAACATACAATATTCATACATAAGGCGCACCGGAATATAAGCCTCACTGCCGATTTTTCGTACAAATTAGTGTTTTTATGTGCGCCTTATAGTCCGAAAAATACGGTAAGTAACGCTTTCTGAAAATTTATAGCTTTATATGAAAGTCTACTTTCAAAATGCATTTGAATGGTTGAATCAGCAGTCGATTAAAATTAACCACAAATACAATCCATGTTCATTTTTGCAAATTGTTTGATGATAATATTCAAATAATCAATATCACAAACAAACAACAAGCAAAGTTTATGATTCTGCAACCTCCTGTTGTGCAAGGCTAGCGTTGGCGACAGAATCTTTGGAAAAAAAACATTGTGTTCTAGTCTTACTCTGCACTTTTGCACTAAAAAAATGCATGATGTTATTTACTACTATTGGTTATTGTTCGTCGCGAAAATTCGACTTTTAAAATGTGTTTTTTTCAAACATTAACAAGATGTGTACCTCAAAGCGATTTGTTGCAAACATGAGGTAAGCTAATGTGAACGAAATTTATAAAATTTTCTTGCCCGGAAATCATTGTAAACTTTGCCAGTACCATTTGGCGACATGGCGGGTTCTTTAAACATGTTTTATGTTTTACACAATAAATAACATTTTCAGATGTGTAGCCATTTGGTAAACTAATTTTCACTTTGTGAAATATGAATTTATTACAAATTCTGGCTGCATGAGGTATACGACATAAGTGTTCCATTGGTTGTTCAAATCGGGTTAAAATCACGAAAATGAAATCAAGTAACAAAATATTCATTTGCATGCTTTTCCGTCACATACACTCCAAGTATGTTTTAAAATAAAACTTATTTTTGTAAGTTCATAAACAGGAACAGGTAGTTGCACAGGGTTCGTACAACGAACCACGATGTTCAAACACAGAAGCACATAGTGAATCGCGGTCAAGCGCTCAAGGCACTTATGGATGACCAAAGTGATGTGTTGAACACATCCCCCGCACATACACTCCACTACCGTTTTCCGGCTGTTTGCCGTCATCAGGTGGAGACAGTAAGATTAGGTTCAGTGAGCCTTGAAACAGTGGATTAATGGTAAACAATGTTATACCTGAATGCCACTGTTGCATAAAGTTCGTACAACGAACCACGATGTTCGAACACAGAATTACATAATGATTCGTGGTCAAGCACTCAAGTGTTTGAACATCGTGATTGGTTGTACGAACCCTATGTAACAGTGGCATTAAAGTATGCACTTGTTTACCACTTATCCGCTGTTTCAAGGTTCACTGAACCTAATCTTACTGTCTCCACCTGATGACGGCAAACAGCCGGAAAACGGTAGTGGAGTGTAAGTGC
>JACCGJ010023422.1:0-55621 GCA_013407085.1 Atriophallophorus winterbourni
AATTTGGAATGAACATAGATAAGAGTACCACCTCCCCGTTTCGCAGTTCGGTTGTCCCTGAATATCTGGTAATTAGGTACTATAAGTGTTGAGTCAGGCTGGTCATCACGGGTCCACGTTTCAGTTATAAAAATAATGTCTACTAAGTTCGTAATGAGAAAAGATTTCAGCACTTGGATTTTAGAGGTAATTGATCGGGCATTTATATGTAGAACATTAACATAAGAAGCAGCGGGATTGAAAGGAGTGGAAGTAAGTTAAGACAAAAATTTAGAGCAATTAATATTTAATTTATTATTTTTGGAAAAAAATTGGCATGGTCATAAAAAGGCGTGTATGGTACGTATTGAGATGTGTATGGATTGTAAAATGGAGGATTTTGAGTCATATATTTAGAGTAGTAAAATGGTTGAGCATAATAACCAGGAAAGTAAGGGGAGGGTCTGTGAAGCGAGGTGTAGTCAATGGGAGACTGATTATACTGTTTAGCGGGGTATGCTGGTTGAATACATTAACTACCGTAAATACCCGCGTATAGGACGCACTTTTTTCTTCATAAGTTGCCCTAAAAACCCAGGTGCGTCTTATCCATGGATACTATTATTATGCAAATTATGCATTTATCATAATTTCAAAAATTTAGTTCTTCGTCTTATTGATAGGTTATTTCTTCCAAAAAATCTCCTGCACCAGTTCATCGACGCCTTAAAATCTGCAATGCTTTGCTCTTTCGCCAATCTTAGTGCCTGTAAACGAACGGTAGTGGTGCTGACCCCCAGACAGTCTCGACGAGTATCTTGAATTCATTTAATGAGCGCCTTTTTCAGGTTAGGGTGGTGAGCCTTCGAGCCTCTGTTCGCCCTCTTCACCTTTCGCATTTCTTTAATGGTACTTTCGGCTTTTTTCCATTTTCTGATCATCAATTCAGTCGGACCAAATTGCCGCTCAGCTGCCCGGTTCCCGTGTTCTTTCGCGTACTTGATCACTGCCATTTTAAAGTTTGAAGTATAGCTCTGTCGTTTTGTCTTCGTTATGTTGAAGGGTAATAATGAACTGTATCTTTAAAAACACCGGTAATAGGTAGAATACTTATACTGCCGATGTGTAATATCATGAAAGTGTAATATCAACCAATCATGGAGTAGTATTTGACTCTCGTTGGAGCAGAAACGTTTCCTTAAAAAATGTCATCCAATCATTCGACATGGCGCCCAAGAATAAGAAGTGCACTTTCCACGAGAGTCTACATAGGCTAGACAGACATCTGCTGACTGACATGATGAATGAGTCAGCAATCAGCCCGCACGACGATCATAGCGATTGTATGTAGTTCACCGTGATTGACTTAAGTTCACCGTTTCTATAAAAATTAATGTAAATTAAGGACTAAAATTAAGATGCGTCCTATACATAGGTACACAGTTTTTCCATCGTTTTTAGGGTTAAATATCCACTGCGTCCTATACATGGTATCGTCCTATACGCGGGTATTTACGGTAGTATAATGTGCGCGCCTATTATTATTCACCAACGTCATTTGTTGGTTTATGCATAGATTTATTCATAGGTTATATGCAGCTAAAAAGCAATGCTTTACAAGACCCACAAAAATGTACATCGGGTCGGATGGTAAAAAATATCAAAATATTGTTAGATTATTGTCAAACATAAAAAACATACTTTTCCATGTTCATATCTAGTGATTTTTTGGAAAATTCAACAGTTGCAGATTGTACCACATGAGTAGGTAAACTGTTCCACAGTTGCACATTGCGAACGGACAATGCATATTTGCGGCAGTTCAACCTGCTATGCTGTTAATAAAGTTTTAATTGGTGACCTCGCAGATGTGTGTTATGGGAAAGATGTAACAAATGACCGCACAGATGATTTGTTTCATTAGGCACTGTCCAAATGAATATAAGTGCTACTCGTTTCCGTCTGTATTCAGCCGAATGGAAATTCAATAATTTGATTCGCGTTTCGTATGGATAATTTGATAGTCCCAGGACGAGTTTTGTCGCTCTGCGCTGTGAAGTTTCTAATAGCAGAATATCTTTTTTCAACCAAGGATCCCATGCCGGTATAGCATATTGAACATGAGGACGGATGTACGTTGAAATCAATTTGCAGGCAATATTGGGGTCAAACGAACCTAGAACGCTTTTAAGGAGACCCAAGTTGTTTTCAGCTTTGCAGGCAGTCAGTCGACATTGCATTGAGTTTCCTAAGTCTGATTGGATAATCACACCTAAATGTTTTTCGGTGGAGGCGGGTTTAATAACAGTGCGACCAAGATAGTATTCTTTGCTCGACTTGCTGTTGAGAGACAATAGGCTGCATTTCGAAGCATTCAGGGGTATTTCGTTGTCTATGGACCAAGTGTGGATCATATCGAGATCCCGTTGCAGGTTCTGCGTGTCGCCTGTGGAGTCTATCTTTCGCCAAAGCTTTGCGTCATTAGCGAAAATAAACACAGATGACTGTAATAAAGTTGGCAAGTCGTTTATATATATTAAAAACAAAAGTGGTCCGAGGACTGATCCTTGTGGGACACCACGGGCAACTTTAATCAACTCGGATAGTTCGTTTCTGACTCTCACGTACATCTCACGAGATATCAACCATTCTTTAATCCATGCATGGAGTATACCCTGTACTCCGTAGGTGAGTAGTTTCGACGAAAGTATTTCGTGATTCACACGATCGAAGGCTTTTGAAAAATCGATATAAATTACGTCCACGGAGTGGCCGGCATCCAGTAGCTCAGACCAAGATTCTTTTGCTAATAGCAAGTTTGTCAGGCAGGATCGTTTTTTCCTGAATCCATGCTGTGCCTCGGAGATTAAATTATTAATCTCGAAGTGATTTCGTAAGGCAGCAGCTATTATGGACTTCATTACTTTGGATAGCACTGGTAATAGCGCTATCGGACGATAGTTTAAAGGATCATTTCATTTCCCACCCTTGTAGATGGGACTAATCAGGGCAGTTTTCCAAGTTTCTGGTACAAAGCTCTGCTCGAACATCATCGTGAATACGTCATATGTCGGTATTGCCAACTCGGAAGATAGATTGTGCAAAATGTTTGCGTGTATATTGTCTATACCGGGTGAGCCTGTTCTCTTCATCGTAATTAATTTTGTTTGAACAACGTTGGGGGGAAACTCCACCCCCTGAAGAATTGGCAGGCTGCAGCTGTCAGAGTTTAAGGGCTGTCTATGGGTCGACACTTGTGAGATAACTGATGCAAATTGTTGTCGGAAAACGTTAGCGCAATCTTTAAATGACGTCACTATTCCAGTACCAGAGACCAGTGGCGGTATTCCCATTTTAACATTCTGGAGGTCCTTGACGTGTCTATACAATGCTTTGGGATTTATAATGAATTTTTCGACAAGACTGATTTGGTAATCTTTTCTGTCTTTTCGAATGAGGCAGACACACTTATTTCGCAATAACGTGTAGTAGCACCAAGTTATCCCAGAAGGATCGTCCAAGTATTTGGACCAGGCATTGTCACGTTTACACATCCAATTCCGAGTACTGCTTCTGAGAGGCTTTTTCGGACGCTGTTTGCTGGATATTATTTTTACCTTCGATGATAAGTCAATGATAATACGAAGTTGGCTGTAAAACGTTTCCCAGATTTCCATAGTTGATTTGAGTTCAAGGAAATCCCATCGAATGCAGTAGCAAGAGCTCGAAGCAAGTCATAGTTCACAGTTGCATACGTTCGTTGAGTATTTCCCGCTGGTTCGTATTGATAAGTATAATCAAATGTCATGACAACATGATCACTCAATCCGAGTGGAGCTGTATAGGAAACAGATTCTATCATGAGTTCTTCGTTTGTAAGTTTGAGGTCCAGGCTAGATGGGGTTTGTTCAGATCGAAATCGCGTTGGTTGTTGCACATGGTTGTAAAGAGGGGTGCAAGTCATTATTTTTTGAAGAAAGCTTTTGCATGAATCGTCACCAGTAATGTGTGTTGCAAGGGTCGGTACATTAAAATCACCGAGCAGGAGCGAATGTGAATATGTGAGCTTCAATGCAAAACGTATTGCATTAGCAAGAACAGTGTCAGCGGCAGATGATGAAGAAGGGGGTCGATAAATCAATGCTTAGAGGCACTTACGTTTATCATGTAAGTCAAAAGAGCAAAACAATGTATCTGGGACATCTAACTCGGGGGAGAGAAGTATAGTGCAGTTGATGCTTTCATGTAAGTAGAAGAGAGAACACCGCCACCTTTTGTTGCTCGATCTTTTCCGTAAATCATCATATTAGGGATTTTAAGTTCAGAGTCGTGTATAGAATTACACAACCAGGTTTCTGTCACTGCAATCAAATCCCAAGACGCCACGGTCGCACGTGAATACAGTTCAGTGAACTTGCCCAGAAAGTTCTGAGCATTGGTGTAACAGCATGATAGAGATTTGATTTTTGTTGACGATGAAGAGCTCATAGAAGTGGATTCGCCGACTCAGAGTTGGTCGGCTGCTGCACGTTTTTGGTCTCAGGTGCATTTGATTGACTTGGTAGCTAAGTCATTTCAGGAACAATAGTGTTCGTATGTTTTATTTCGTATACAGCCCGAATACGAATTTCAGGAGGTGCAAATTTTCGACATTGATACCACGCCTCTAGTATTCTGTCCTTCATCTCGTCTGTGCGGAATGATATTTTGAGAGGAGGAGGCTGATGCGTTTCTTTTTCAGTATAAGGCGCATAACATGAGTCGTTATTATGTCCTTTAAACATAGGATCTCTTGTAAAAATCTCCATTCACTGCAATCGTGTTGCAGACGTTTGCTGGGTTCTACTTCGTTCGAAGTGGGTACACCATGAAGTATAACAGCTCTGCGATTTGTAGCCTCTTTTGCTAGTTCCGGATTATTACGACGAATTTGCCGTTCTTCCCAAGGAACGTCCGGAAATATTAACACAGTCGATTTGTTTACAACTAAGAGGGATGAGGCGAGCAAAATATTTTCAACATCTTGGACGGACATGAGCACTACACGCAGTAACCTGGGTGTGTTCGCACGAGGTGAGTTCGGGGGTCTAAACAATAGCGTCAGCGACGCAGGTGAGGCCGTGATGTCTAAGCTTCTGCAAAGGTCATTCCATTGATTCCTATCATCTGCTTCGCGTTGCTTTAGCGATGGCGAAGTTGATTCAACGAGATTACTACAAATTACCGTTAGATCATCAATGTTTGTCTTATGGGGGTTTTAGTGTTCAAACTCTTCGGTCTAAGCTTATGCACATCCTTCGATAATTCAGCACTATCATTCACTTGACTACAGGTCTGATTCGCAGACTCATCGGTCGTAACGAGCTGTTGGAAGGGAATTTGTTCGATTTCTGGAGAAATCAGCGTATCTGTAGTAGCTAGTGCTTCCCTGTAAGACTTGCGGTTAATGTGGTTAGGGACTGCGTTTAGAACTGGTTTCAGTGCTTTCTGACACGCAAATGTTTGGAAAGACTCTAACGTGTTTTCAAGCCGTTTAAGGTTCGCCTCTACAGCGAACATGCGTCTTTCCATAATTGAATCATAGTTTTCTGCAGTTGATAAATCACTATTTACTTTCAATCTGCATGGATTACATATATAGCAAATGCCTGGTAATTTTTCATTGTTAATTAGAGTCACAGATTCGGGTGATAAATACTTTTCACAGTTCGCATGAATAGCAATTGAACACAAGTAACATTTAACTTGACGCGATCTGGGACTTACCAACTTTTGACAAAGTTTGCACTTTTTACAAGCCTCGTCGTCAGGTTCGTTTAAGGTCACGTCAGGTCCGTTTAGGGCAGGGGTGGGCAAACTTTTTGACTCACGGGCCACAATGGGTTCCAAAATTTGACAGAGGGGCCGGACCAGGAGTATTTGGATGGAGTGTTTGGGCCAGATATATACTAAAATATTACATTTAGTGTATGTAAACCTCATAGCACTGTACTAATAATACAATCCAATTTATTAACTGTCAAATATGGAAAAGAGTCCTCATCACTAGGGTTACCAAAAAATAGCCCTCAAAACTTGAAAAAAATTGCCTTTTTTATATTGCTTTTATAATTGCCTAAAAAAAGAGCAAAAATTGCCTTACTTACAAACTTTCAATATGCATTTTTTTCATAAAACAGCAGAAAACCCCACCAATTTCAGTGGGAACAGTGTTGTTGGTCTCCTGTTTTTGCCAGTGCATCGAGGTCTGGAGTTAATTTTGTTGTGGCAATTCTCAGGACAGATCTAAGGTGTTGGTCTGTTAACTTGGATCTGTGATGGTATTTGTTGATTTTCATGACGCTAAACGTCTGCTCACACACATAGGTCGAGCCAAACAACACCAAAATCTTCTGTGCAGTCCTTCGAAGGTTTGGAAACGTGGTCTCGTTAAGTGAAGCATAAAATTCATTCAGTTTAAGAGACTTGAACTTCTCCTTTGAGATGGAGTCAGACTGAAGATCGATCAGTTCCAATTGCAGCTCCTGCGGTGCTGATTCGGGGTCTTGTGAAAGAGGACAAGACACCAGTTGAAGTAACTTGTCAATTTTTTCAAAATCACAGAACCGACGGCAAAATTCCATGTGCAGGTCGTCCAGTGATTTGCAGTATTTCTTCGCATTTCGGGCGGCCTCTTTCTGCACAGCCAGGGTGGGGAAATGTGCGAAAGATTCGTTTGACATTTGCTTGGAGAATAAACCAAGCTTGGATTTAAAGGCTCTCACATTTGTGTACATGTCGTGCACAAACAGATCTTTCCCCTGTAGCTTCACGTTCAGCTCATTCATGTGTGAAAATATGTCCACAGCAAATGCAAAGTCACATAGCCAGGTTGTGTCGCTCAGCTCGGGGAATTCTTCGGATTTTCCCACTAACAACAAAAATGAGCGAATCTCCTCTTTGAGATCCCAGATTCGTTGAAACACTTTCCCCAAACTTAACCAGCGGACGCGAGAATGGTAAAGTAGGTCCTGGTGATCCGCATCAGTTTCTACCAGGAACGTAATGAACTGACGATGATTAAGTCCCTTTGCTCGTATGAAGTTAACAAGTTTTACAACCGGATCCACGACGTGATTAAGCTGCAATACAGACTTACACAGAGACTCCTGATGAATGATGCAGTGAAGAAAAACAACATTCTGGTCAGGGTTTTCTTCTTTCACTTTATCCTGGATTCTTTTCAGCAGCCCGACGTTTTTTCCAGTTAAATTTGGCGATCCATCCGTAGTGACATTGGCAAGTTTACTCCAGGGTAGCTTCATTCTCTCGATGGCAGCAGACACCTGTTCATATAAGTCCTTTCCTGTCGTTTTCCCTTTCAGTGATTCCATGCTCAAAAGCTCCTCTGTTATCTCAAAACTGTCATTAATCCCTCGGATAAAAATTAGGAGCTGAGCAGTGTCTTTTATGTCGTTACTTTCATCCAGTGCTAGTGAATATAACTTAAAGGACTCTGCCTTTTTGTTTAACAATCTGAGTATATCTGCGTCGATCAGTTCCACGCGGCGAGTCACTGTTCTGCGTGCTAACCATTCACTGCAGTCAGTCCGACAGTTGCAAACAAGTTCTCACACAATCGGCTCAGACAAGCGAGAGAGAACGAACAGCGCCGGTTGGATTCAAAACGTATATATTTTCAAGGTCACAATAATTAACAATTGCAAATAGCAAAATGAGTGAAATAAACAGGGTAACAAGTTTGGACAAGGTCGGCGGGCCAGATTAAAAAGCCTAACGGCCGGCTGTGCCCGGGGCCGTCGTTGCCCACCCCTGGTTTAAGGTCACGTTGTCGGTCATTGTTACAATTTTGCGAGATCGGGTCGATACACTGGGCGAAGCGGTCTATTATCGATCGGTGTCACTCGGTGGAGTGCAAGAACGAGTGGATGCGACGCAGTGCAATCCAAAGGCAGTAAAATACGTACACTTTCACGCAAAGGCTGTTCTGTGAGATTTGATCCGACAGTGTTGAAATAACTGTCAGTAAATACAGAAAAGCAAGATCTTCCTGGTGTTATCCGAGTTGTTGCGTTATTCTGGATCGGAAGCAATGTTGCACGCGTATGCAATGTTGGGTAGAAACTGGAAATTTAGATTTTCAAGACTTGAAAATAGTTTATTCCGAATGAGGAAGTTTAGACGAGTTCAATGATATGAGAACCGTCTTGATCCGTCAATAAAGCGAGCAATAAGATCCAAAAGTATGAGAGCGAAAATTTGTACGTCCACACCGTAGCCTGTCCTGTCCTTCTTGGGGGCTTCCTGAATGCCGTGTTTCTAAATGAGCCAGGATTTGGGAGAAGAGGTTGTCTGACTAAATGTAGGTAAGGGAAGTGAACGCTTAGTGGGTGGCGGTGTTCTGTGATCTATGTCGTGTACAGGTGATAAATCTTGGCTTCTTAAAGGTGTAGTAACTACAGGTGAATCACACTGCATACACTCAGATGAATCAGAAGAAGACTGATTTGTGGAATAATTGTAATTTTGAGTTTCGTGTGACCGAAACGCCTCTGCACAGGGGTGAGGTCTGGCTTCATAGTAACGTTAGAAAATCTGGGAATGGATTTCAAAATATTTCTATTCTCTAATATATATGAAACGAAACATTTATCGGTGAATTTTATAAGTATTGGATTTCGTTGTTCTATGCTGTTTTTGCGAAAACGGATAAAATGAGCACAATCTACCGGAATACCGTATGAAGTGAGAAAACACCTTTCCAAGTCATTTAAAGTATAATTATCAGCTACATTAAATAAAATGATATTCTTAGAACGAGTTTCTCTTTGAGTGATTTCTGTACAAAGAGTTTCAACAAATTTATTGGTTTGAATAAAGATATCTTGATCAATGATGGAATTGGGCTTCATAAGATATAATAAAGGTTTAAGTGAGTCAAATAAAATCTGAGAAGTTGTTATTTCGTTACGTAGACTCAATATTTCAGATTCTAATTTTTCCAATTTATTTAAGATTAAAGAGGTGTCATTATCTAACCTTACGGTACAATTTCTTGTTTGAGAAGTTTTACGAATTTTAATGCGGCGTGAGATTGATGTTTTAGGATGCATATTATATAGAATATCGTGGAACGTAAATTTTAACTTTATGATATTATCACAAGTTATCGGTTGCGGTATGTAGCGTATAGGAGAAAAAGTAATATGGAAATGTAATTGGGATCACGTACCGTATTCAAGAGCGCGCCAAGTTTTTTATTCTTGTGAAAGGGATCAAGCTTCAATGTTCCAATCCACACCGATTCACTCTGGTGATAGATCAGGTTCGTTCACCGATTTTGACGACGAAGCTGAGCGTCGACTAAGTTCAATACTGCTTCGAATGCAACGAAACAAAACGAGTATTTTCTCCGGTTGAGACAAATACTGCAAAAGTCAAAGGTCAAGTTGTGATGCGAATCCAATTGAAACGATCCAAGTTGACCACAGTAATTTCTCCGGTTGAGAAAATACGGTACAAATCAAAAGTTGAGTACTGCCTCAACGAACCAAATTGAGTACTTCCACAAGTTAAGTACTGTAACGTCCGTGACGTGAGTAAGTCATATTCCACCCGTTTCTTTCTTCGACAAGTTCAAAACCACAATTCGGATGTTATACGGTACTGTAATTAGCAACCATTACAACAACAATAATTATACAAACCTCAACTGTATAGGAACATACAGCAAACAGTGGAGCCAAAATACTCCAGAATCAATTATATCAATTACCAACAAATTCAATGACGAGCTGAGATACAAATAGAATGAAAGGAGTTACCAAAATTGCCGTCCAAAATGTCTATCAAAGATAAGACACCCAAAAGTGGTTTCAAAATACAAGCCAATTACAAGTGCCTAAAATGGCAAACCAAATTCAACAACAATGACCGACAATGGCATAAACAATGAACTAGAACAAATGCTTCACGAAATATGTGAACAGAACATTTCCAATAAGACAATTACAAAAAGCAAAGTTTAAGTTCTAAATTCTGAAGAGAAAACAAACAAAACCCAAATTCAAGTCATAAAAGTAGAAAGTAAAAACGAAAAAGGAGAACTTCAAAGCTACTCAACACTTAACATGTCTCTTACAGGCACTTAGTTGGTTTGTTGAATGTGCCAACTCGCGTACGTGGATAGGAGGAGCTTACTGGAACTCTAACCCACAGAACTTCGAAGGGAAAGATTTGACCCGCTCCTGACATGCCGTATTCATCTCGGTCAATATGGAAACGATATCCTCCAGTACTTCCGATTAGTAGGCGAGTCGAGGACTCGGGGACATGAATTTAAGTTGCAGAAGCCTAGAAGGCTGAAGCTGAGTAATGCGAGCACGCTATCTACGCGGGCGATAAACACTTGGAACACACTACCGAAAGGGCACTTATCTCTACCCGTGTATAAATCAGGTTGAATATTATAAAAAGGCACCTTCTACAACTACATGATAATTTTGCTCCTCTACAACCAGTGAGAACTCGAGGAAAACCACCCTTGTGGAGCGCGTCTATTCGCAGGGCTATTAGATGTCGTGACCGTAGCTGGAGAGCTTACAAATTCTGTGGAACTCACAGATCTAGACTGCAGTACATAAAGACCGGAAATTCAGCTGTTGCGCTGCAAAGAAAAGCTAAAAGGGTCTTCAAATTCCCGACTTGCCAAAAAAGCAAAGATTAACTTGAAATCTTTTTATGGCTATGTTCAGTCCAAGCGATCATTAGGAGAAGAAATAGGTACGTTAGTGCTGGACGATGGCAATACGGCTCTGACTGCATCGGAAAAAGCCGATACGTTGCATTCATTCTTCTGCAGTGTTTATCGGCGCGATTCAGTTAACTGTTTAGAAACTCACGGGTGCAGAGCACCTCCCTTTAGCTCGGTGGAGGTTAATCAGGAAATGGTCACCACAGTTCTGTCGCAGCTGGATAAAACTAAATCAACTGGCCCCGACGGTATACATCCGGCTATTCTTCAACCGCTCGCGAATATAGTTAGCCTCGCAATCAGAAATCTTTTCGAAGCTACCTTACTCCAGGGTATACTACCGGATGATTGGAAACGAGCGGCGGTAATAGCCATATACAAAAAGGGTCCCATTTCGGATGTACGCAACTACAGGCCAGTAAGCCTGACAAGCATTCTTTGCAAGTGCTTAGAAAAAATCATTCGGCACCAGGTATGTAAACATTTGGTAGCCAATTCCTTACTATCCGATGCCCAGCACGGATTCTGGAAAGGAAGGTCCTGCCTAACCAATCTTCTAAGCTTTCTGGACGAAGTGACATTACGCCTCGATGAAGGGAGAGTAGTCGAAGTCTGCTATCTTGATTTTCAAAAGGCATTTGACTCGGTGAACCATAGGTACCTTCTGCACAAACTAAGTATGTGTGGCGTCACAGGTGACCTACATCGATGGTTAGACAGCTTCTTAACTAATCGCACTAACTATGTTAGAATTGCAGGGGAGTGCTCGCAGGAATCACTGATTCTCAGTGGAGTGCCTCAAGGCTCGGTGCTTGGTCCATTACTTTTTCTTATTTTTGTAAACGACCTGGCAGCGTGCTTGAGTTCACGCTGCTTCCTGTTTGCTGATGATGTTAAGATCCTAGGAACCGACAGTAGAGATACGCTTATCTCTGATTTAGAAAAAGTAATCGAGTGGACAAAGACCTGGGACTTGCCACTAAACCTGGGGAAGAGCTGTCTTCTGACGACTGATTTAGCGACAACCCAACTAGAAGTTGGTGAAGGAACTATCAGAATAGCGGCTGCTCAGAAAGTGAAGGATCTTGGCATTACTATAACAGGCGATTTTAAATGGGCTACTCAATGTGCTGAAGCTGCAAACAAGGCTCGTAGAGAATTTTTCAGACTTCGCTCAGCGTTATCTTGCCGAAAACCTTCAATCTTCATTCCCTTATACAAAGTAGTCGTGCGGCCTCACTTGGAGTACTGCGTTCAATCCTGGGCACCGTGCTTAAAAAAGGATATAGCATGTCTCGAAAGGGTCGAGTGCCTCGCGACTAGGATGGTTGAGGGTCAGGCAGGTAAAACTTATGAGGCTAGACTCAAGGACCTCGGCTTGTTCTCACTAAAGAGACGGCGGCTGCGAGGTGACCTAATAGAAGCCTTCAATATTCTAAAGGGTCTTACGGGTGATAATACTACTGAAATTCTTAAACTTGCACCTAAAGCAGCTACAAGGGGTAATTCCATGAAACTTCTCAAGAGTAGGCCCAGGTTGCTGGCACGTGAGCACTTTTTCAGCAACCATGTGGTCAACTTCTGGAACAAGCTCCCAGATTGTATAGTAAGCCTCCCAAATGTGTCGAGCTTTAAAAGGGAATTAGACGTTAAATGGTCTATCATATTTCCGCATATTGTCTAATAAAAAACTTTAAAAAAACGTATTTTTACATTTTTATCATATCTGTCCAGGCCTGGACAACCCGACAGTAAATTAGCCCACATGCAGTCCATGACTGTGTTTCACTTTAGCTCAACTAGGCTAGTGATTTCATACACCACACATTGATCACGCATATTATTGCATTGTTTCCTGAATAGCTGACCTCTCACCGTGCTGGTGCTCAACCGCATACCGTCGAAGGTAATCTATGCGCGTGATTAGCTTTCAACCACCTTCAGCTCTGTGCAACTTGAACTTGAACTTGAACTTGAACTACCATCTGAACAGCTATTCAAAAGCATTTGTTGAGACGGATGGACTTGATCCCCGGAGTGATATAGTGGTGTTCATCTACTCTCAGGGTTTGCCTTGTCAGCAGAAGTCACCCATGTCTATTACTGTGATGAAGCTTAAACGGGATTTTATCCCTTCTACTTTCAATACAGAAGAAAAAGAAGAGATGATGATGATGATGAAGAAAAATATCAAGCGGCTTTTCAAATCCTGCGAAGGTCATCACATGATTTTGTGAAATTATTATGGATTACGATTTTGCGGATCCTAAGCACAAGGGCTATGCATCTCAAGTCGACAAATCTCTGAAGGCTTTCGAGTATTCTACTGAATGGGCAGATCTTATTTCTGCACTTGGCCGATTAATCAAGGTACTTATCACAACTTAATTGTTATTGATACGCTCTCTGCTTGTGATACCTATATCCTACACAAATCACGGTTTCACTATTACAATATCCTAATAGCTATGTTACGTTAAAAATCATTGGCTTTCAATAACCTCAGAACGAAAATTGTAAAATTGTAAAAGTGGCTTTCGTGTGCCTTCTTCTTCTGAATCGAAAGCAGAAGGGATAAAATCCCGTTTAAGCTTCATCACAGTAATAGACATGGGTGAGTTCTGCTGACAAGGCAAACCCTGAGAGTTGATGAACACCATTATATCACTCCGGGGATCAAGTCCATCCGTCTCATCAAATGCTGATCCAACGCGCTTTTGAATAGCTGTTCAGATGGTAGAGACAGGAGCCCTTTCGGTAGTGAGTTCCAAGTGTTTACCACCCGTGTGGATAGCGTGCTTGCATTACTCAGCTCCAGCCTTTTAGGCTTCTGCAACTTAAAGTCATGTCCTCGACTCGCCTACTAATCGGAAGTACTGGAGGAACTCGTCTCCATATTGACCGAGAAGAATATGGCGTGTCAAAAGCAGGTCAAATCTTTCCCTTTGAATTTCTGTTGGGTAGAGTTTCAGTAAGCTCCTCCTATCCTCGTACGCGAGTTGGCGCATTCCAAAAACCACCGATTTTAGCGTCTGTTCGATCTGAGCGAAAGATTTTATATCCAAGTAGGGCCAGCTCTGGATCATCCTGCTCAGGTGAGAGCCAGGTTTCCGTCACCGCAATGATCGCTGGAGCGTCCCGTCTAAAAGATTCAGTATCAGTATCAATATCACAGTGCGATGATCTACCAAGTCGATAAGAGTCCCCAGATTCTTTCAAAGGTGTGCTTGAAAACACCCAAGCTATCAGGATTGTTTCGTAGAAAGCAGTGGCGTGTCTACCATGTGAATGTAAAATGCGATATGTCTCATCAACGGGAGTTAAGAGTTAACGCATATTACATACCCAATATATTTCTACAAAAACGAAAACCAAAATATTTTTTTTCGTGTTTACAAAAGATTTTCATATTGTTATTGTTACCAGAAAATGGGATTGATTACTAAAGGTAATGCTTCGAAAAGAGCATCTGCCACTGTTCGTCCAGCCCATGTTTGAATGCACCTATTAAAGCTGCGTAGACTAGTTCTTCGGGAAGCTCTCTTTTTCCAGCTAAAGGAGAAAGCCGGAAGAAGTCATTCAATTTGAGACAGCTTAATTTTTTGACAACTTTGAATGTTTCTATAAGCTGCGTTCTTCTAAGATAGCATTACTGTTGCCATAAGTATCCATAAACCAATAGATTCGACCGCAGTACCGATAATCTGCAACAAATGTGAAATCGTACAGTACTTCGGTGCTGTGCCGCTAACACCGTGCTAAATTGGTTCTCCGCCGCTAGTAAAGTGCATGCTGAAACAGCCTAGAGTCTCACCGTCATTTCTATTTTCCTTTCTCATGTCTGTCGAAGCCTAACATGACAGTATCAAAAATCAAGATTTCATGTATAACTAGAAAAGGATAGGCCCGAGCACTGAACCTTGACGTACGCCGCTGGTGACATTGATGATTTTTTTTATAGAACGCCGCCAATGCGGAATCGCACATGCCAATTGGTCAGGTAACCAATTATTCACGATAATATTTTACCTGTTATCCCATAACGCAAGGCTTTTACAGCAGCAGGCTATGGTTGACCTTATCAAGTGCCTTTGATATATCAATATAACAGGCATGAACGGAGTATCCTTGGTCCAGCGACGTTGTCCAATCGTCTAGAGTGATAAGTAAATTTGACAGACAAGATCTGTTCCGATGAAACCCATGTTGCACTGCTAATAAAAGTCCTTTTGTTTTAAGGTGACCTACGAAAAAATCGGTTAAGATGCGCTCCATAATTTTCGAAATGCAGGGAAGCAGCGTAATAGGTCTGTAATTTGCTACGTCAGAACAACAGCCATCTTTACAAATTGGTTTTATCACACCAACTTTCTATACTGACGGTACGCAACCGTCGCGAAGACTCTATGTGAAAACTTCAGCTCGACTGCATGAAAGCTGTCTATGGCGTACACGAAGTATCGCTGGGGTAATGTTGTCTCCACCCGGGAATTTCTTTGTATTCAATGAGCGTAAGTGTCGTTCCGCCATGACTTGATCAATTATTGGTTCACTTAGAAATTCTACTGTTTTGAAACCAAGTTTCAGGATTAACAAGATCACAATGAATGACCCAGGGTCGTCTTTTCAGTGAAATCCATTTTCTGGTTCTACTGCAAACAGTGAATCGCAAGGCGCAGACATCTTTGCTGGAAATAAATCGAGAGTTTGATTGGATTTGCATCTGAAGGTAGTTCAACAATAAATTGTAATATGTATTCGAGTCACTGAAATCAAGTTGGACTTCGTTTCGTTCATAATGTGCTTTTCTGAGTCTCCAAATGTCGACTTTAATGATGACTTCCGTCTCGTAGCTGTGTCTCAAAGCACTGTAGACATAATCAAACACCAGAACGACATGGTCACCCGGCCCCAATTTAGCTTCGTAGGCGATTGATTTGATAGCCGCTGCGTTCAAAGTCAAAACCAGGTCCAGAATAGATAGCCGATCTGTTTCTTCATTCATGTATGTTATGGTATGAAAGCACAAGCCTGATCAAGGCAAAGTGCCGCACAGACAGAGACTGCACATGGGCGATATTACTGTCAGGTTGCCCAGGCCTAGACAGATATGAGGAAGAAAAACGAAAAGGAAATGTATGGTTGGATACGTGGTTGTACAAGGGTACTAGGTCGAGTGCTTCGCAAAGTTTTTGCTCCAGTGAGTTCGTTGGATGCTGGCCTTTTGCGTATAGCCGCGGAAGGTTGAAGTCCCCCATGATTAGCATTTGAGCGTGCTGTTGAGCGTTAAGGCGCTGAAATCGTTCAACCAGCATATAATTGTGTTCTGTGGGCGATTTTGGTCAGCGGTATATGACCCTGATCGTACAGCTGTCTCCAGATTCCAGGTTAACTGAGCACCACAGCGTGTCAGTGAGTAAAAGATCAGTAACTGAAATTATTTTTATCTTTATTCACTTGTGACAATACAACGCAACACAACCTCAAACGCCACCACGCTTACGATGTACGAGTGTAATATGGGGAATCGAAAGTTCACTCTCGGTCATACTCGATTGACTCCAAGTTTGAGTCACAGCAATAAGATCAGGGGACTTGTCTACGCATATATTATTCAGTTCTGCCAACTTGTTCACTAAACATAGAGCATTTGTATAAACTCGTTTCTTCAATATCATAGGAGCGTCCACGGTTAACAATAAAATGAAGAGGACGACCTCAGTTCAGTTTGCCAAGACAGTAAGTGGCTAACGAGCCAATCAAGCGTCCAGAATTTCTTTCGGTGGGAAGCTCCAGAGAAGCATCCATCACTGCCAAAAGTATTTTTCCTCTTGTCTGTTTTAAATCTTCGACGATATCGACGCCAAGACTTTATCCGGGCTGTCTTTAGGGAACATCTTCTCATAACCGATGCTTGTAAAAGAATAAGCCATTTCTCTTTACCAGCATAGTGAAAAGTCAGCTAAATAAGTATCGTATATAAATAACAAAACGCTAGCATTCACTTTCTTTACGGAATAACGCTTTTAAAGGTGATCTACCCAATCTGGGATTGCATTTACGGGGAATATTTAGGAAATAAACAACGTCAGTTGCTGTGCAGATCCTGCTTGCAACTCGCGACAGAACTGCAGAATATAAGTTCTTCTAGGAAAACTGTTCTGAAAATTTACCACAAAAAGTGTTTCTCTGAGTCTAACCGACACCGCTTCTTAGTCATATAAAGTAAATGGCCGCAGGTGATCACCTCATTTAATGCTGAATGAAAAGTTTAAAAAGTTCAATTTACCGTCGCCTCTTAATGCGACAGGCAGCAGTAATCTCTGAGAAAAACATGAACAGATAATCGATTTTTTTCTAATTTGGGAAGGAATATTTTGATTGGTAAATCCAATTTTTGCATTAAAATGGGAGAGTTGGTCAAATCTTAAATGACCCACTGAGTAATGCTGGATGGTGCTCACCGGGCACCATCCGAACCACTTATACCAGGAAGGTCAATGAATATAGGTGAGACGAATACGGTCTCAACCTAACCCGCTACCTTGTGGGTCAGGTTTTTTTAGCCGAAGGCTTTGGTCGAGAACCCTAATTGTTCTCCTGTCTAGGCATGGGCGACCTCGCAGTATCCAAGCCCGCATACAGCCATGACTATAACTACAAAACCCAACTACATAGCGCATCAGCCGTCGCGCACGATAAACAGGGTCGCATTACGAACTGCATACAGCAGGGCTTGTAAACGAAAACAAGCTACTGCTGACCCTACTCTTCAAACTGTTTCTAACCCTTCCCCTCCCTCTTCTACTTTTAACAACTATCCGTCTGTCAATCCTAGCCTTAGAAAAGACCGCGCTGAACATGTTGGAACATTTTCTGTTCGCGAATTTACAGATCACTTTCTGAAACCACGGACATCTGCTCACATCGGAGCCATGAATGTCAGAACTCTCAGACAAATAGGCCAGCAAGCTGCATTGGCTCTTACCTTAGATAGTCTATCTATTGATGTTTGCTATTTATCGGAAACGCGCTTATATGATCAATCTATAATTACTGAACTTACTGCCCCAAACCTTTCAACTCGCTACTTTTTGCGCTGCTCCTGTCATCCTGAAGCTGCCATTTCGGGAAAGGCAGGTGTTGGGGTGTGCGGAATCCTGTCTGATCGATTGGATTCCTTGCAATATCAGGATGTGCGCATTTGGACTATCCTCCAATGTAAGACCCAACACACAATCTTCAATCAAGAGTTGCTTTTTTATTCCAATTCAGACGAAGGAAAAACGCCTTCTACGACGATCTGTGCGCTCTTTTACGACGTGCAAAATGTTCTGATTTTGTTATCTTAGACGGATATATTAATGCCAGACTGGGTCGCTTAGATACATATAAGTTGATATGTTCGGTCTTGAAGGTCAACGCAGAGATAATGGTGAACGGTTCATACAATTCTGTACACAATCTCGGATATTCAGAAGCAGTACTTTCGTTCGCCGTAAAAGATGCTATTGTGCTTCATCGCGCCTTCGCCTCAAATCGACCATATCGCCATAAGGGCTTGCTGGAGAGGTTGCATTGAAGACTGCCGCTCCTTTTTTAATACATGCATGAATTCGATCATGCACTTATGCGATGTAGGTTCCCGGTACGAAGCCTTCGAATAGGAAGCGCATTGTAGTCGAAAAATTCTCTTAACCTGCAGCCCAAAGAATTTATAGGACCACCCTGAATAACTAAATCGCAGTTGCTCTGTGTGCAACGGCCAATGAAAGATGGAGCAAGATAGCCGGGCTTATTCGGGTCGCCGCAATATCAGTCTGTGGAACGACATAATCAACCCCCAAATGCTCTATAGAAATTTTTACCAGCGACGCTGAATACCTTTTGGTCCTGAATACAATACAGAGCATAGACGCGCAATGAATGAAATTAAGCGGATCTTAAGACTAGACAGAGAAAAGTGATGCCTAAATAAGTTCGAACAAATGGAGATATCAAATAATGCTGGTAACGTTCGCAAACTCTTCCAACTTTTTCAGTTGACAGATCCTAAGAATAATGCTGTAAGTGAGACTATCGTTGAATTAGACGGTACTTTTATCACTAAAAAGAATTGCTGCCTTTCACGCTTGGCCGATAATTTTGAAGAACAATTCAGCTGGACACCTGCGACGGGTTCATTGCCTCATTTGAAGCAGTATGGCCTATGGCCTGTTATGGTTTATCCCCTAGTGATTTACAAATTAAAGCATATATCGAATCCATGAAACGATTCATGGCTGCTGGTCCCCTATGTTATAACGCCTGTTTTGGTCAATGAAGGTGGCCAAGTCCTAATCAATACATTAGACGATGTTCTCCGTTAAGTGTGGTTGTCAGAATCCGTCCCACGGAATTAGGGAGAATCTGTTATCATACCGATATTTAAAAAAGCTGTACAAAGCTCCTTCTGTGATCATAGTGAAAAAAGAACAGGAAATGGTAGTGAAACTCCGGCCTGTTTCATCATGCAGCTCACTACCTCTGACCAATCAATGTAACACAGTGTTAGCCTGTTCTTTTTTCTTTATCATATCTGTCTAGACTTGGGCAACTTGAGAGTATCTTAGCCCACGTGCAGTCTCTGAATGTGCGGCGCTTTGCCTTGATCAACCTTGTGCTTTCATACCATACCTAACCGTGGAATAAGTCTCACTCCCATCATTACGAATTTAATAGCTTCCATCTACCTTCGAAGATTAACATCACATAGGGAATCACAAATCCGAGAGAAGCAAGCTTGCTTCAGACCTGGCAGATACTGTGTCGGCCACACTTTTACTCTTCGTATGATCTTAGAACTGCGACGCACTTCTTGATAGCCGACAATAGCCTTCTTTTTGGACTTCAAA
This sequence comes from Atriophallophorus winterbourni, assembly GCA_013407085.1. NCBI lineage: Eukaryota > Metazoa > Platyhelminthes > Trematoda > Plagiorchiida > Microphallidae > Atriophallophorus > Atriophallophorus winterbourni. Next base: position 19,627 of record JACCGJ010023422.1, read on the forward strand.
GGAGCATTCGATTCAGTAGATCGAAATGCCCTGTTTAACACCTTGCTGTGCAAAGGCGTTCCGCCAAAGTATGTCAACATACTGCGTGCACTTTATGCTCATACATCCGGATGCGTTAGGGTTTACAACGACCTTTCACATAAATTTCCCACCAAAAGGATGTTCGATTTCTTTTCTGTTCAATTTTGTAATTGTTGCCATCGTGGAACTATGCAGCGAAAGAGCCCCAGCTTTCGGAGTTAACATAATGCCACGCATCACGCTTCTCGACTTGGACTATGCTGATGATATTGTTCTGCTCTTCAATTCGTACACAAATTCCCAGGCTATAGTGAATAAGCTAGCTAGTTTTGTGCCCGCATATGAAATGCGTTTCGTACCCTCTATGTGCAGTTATATGCTGCAAGAAATTGTAGATCGTTTAACATATCTCGGTAGTTGTATCAATAATTCTGTATCGTTAGATAACGAGTACTCGGCACGCATTTCTAAAGTGACCGCAGCATTCTGTGGCTTACGTCACATCTGAGGTCAGCAAGGACTGTCTCGGTTACTCAAAGCTAACGTCTACAAAGCGACAATTCGGGCTGTATTACTGTATGGGTGCGAAACATAAACCATACTTAAAGAGCACATTCAGCGTCTCCAAGTATTAGACAAACGATGTCTCCGCATCATGCTAGAAGTTAGCTGTTACAGTCGCATACGCAACGATGCTCTCTGAAATAAGTTCTTTGTTAGTAATGTTGATATCGAGAAGCAGATCACTTAAAGGAGCCAGCTTGTATCTACAATACACAAGCCTGGGTATCATGCCATTGAGCGCCTCCGGGCTGAGATACTTTCACGTTGCCTATATCACTGAAGATGTCCATATTTGTTGCGCACAAGTACTAATTGAGCAAATAAATCCTAGAGGAGAAGAATATTATAGTTGTTCTGATTCCATATTTCATTACATGGCCACGACTTTGCCATGAAATCTAAGTTGCTGTTTGCAACCTGGTTGTATGGTTGGTTTCACGAAAGCGATGCGTTATCTTAACTTGTCTATATATACTGTGTAGTAATGATTTAAGTTAACTATACCGGACTAGCTTCTGCATACCGCTGCTCCACGAATAATATGATAACGAGGACAGTCTATTGATATGTTTTATGTTATTTACTATAGTAGGCGTTGTTACTATTCTGAAAATCACCACGAAGTTCTACTTATCCGCCATCAGGTAATTCGAAACCCCTATCCTGGGTGAAAATTTCCTTGCACACTTCAATCTTTCAGTCAACATGAGTACACGAAAGCACATCGACAATGTCACAAAGATTAACGTCATCGGTCATTTGTCTAATTCACCCACACGAACTATTCGAGTCCTGATTCCGGATACTGCACCGAATTACGTTTCTCTCATGAGAGAATTTTCGGATATCTCCAAACCATGTGCACATGACACCCCTCTAAAGCATGACATCAAACACCATATTTCAACCCGTGGACCCCAGTTTTCAGTAGACCACGCAGACTGGCGCCTAACAAACTTGAAGATGCCAAACGAGAATTCGAGCATATGATGGAATTCGGAATAATCCGTCCATCGAATTCACCTTGTGCCACACCTATTCACATGGTCGAAAAGAAAACACCGGACGCCTGGCGTCCACATGGCGATTATCGTGGTTTAAACCATGTGACAATTCCGGATCGATAACCTATTTCGCCAATACATGACTTTGCACTGTCTCTCCACGGAAAATCCGTGTTCTCGAAGTTGGGTTTAGTGAGCGCATATCATCAAATTCCCGTAGCTGATGAAGATATTCCCAAAACTGCCATCACCACTCACTTTGGTCTGTTCGAATTTCTAAGGATGCCATTTGGTGTACGCAATGCTGCACAGACCTTCCAGAGATGTATGGAACAAGATTTCCTCGGTCTATCTTTCGTCTACGTGTATATTGATGACGTCCTAGTCGCAAGTACAAATCCCACTGATCTTGAGGATTATCCTAAATTAACATGATGGATAAATCATTGCTACATAAAAAATCTGTATTAAAGTGGATAAAACAATGCTCTGTTTTTGTAGAACAAACTGTTGTTTTGGTCCCAGTTTACAGAAATACTGTATTGCCACTTTCTTACAGACACACACCTGAAAAACAAATTACTGAAACCTATATTTTCGATCAAATTTCCATTCCATTGTCAAAATCGAAATTAGTTTTGCTCCATTTTGAAGCACATGGCCGCAAACATTAACGTACGATTTGTTCAACTTTTATACTTATATTCCATGGTATTTTACACCTTACATCTTGAATCTCGAGTCTTCAATCATGAACAATATGATCAACATTAGTATGGTAGGTGCTGACGTAATCTGATATTTATAATCCGTAAACGCATCTTGATGATCATAATCCCGGTTAAAAACTTTTATCCAGACGGTCAATTAATTAAAAGGCTCATATGTTGTCGAGAAATAGGACAAAACCGCAAATAATATGAACATTACCGAAGGAAATGCTTCTAATTTGTCACGCATTTTGTGTGGCTGTTTCAGTGATTGCTATACTGCTTGCATTATTCAGTCATCATGTTTTTTCAGACAGAATGTGTCAAAAAAATTATACCTCCAGCACTGCAAATGGACATTTTTATTTATTAATTATTTAAGCTGATCTCACTTCTGCGTTTCAATGACAGCTTTGAGATTATCGTCATGTTCCTTTTGTGTACCACCGAAAATGCACATATTTTCCAATTATAAAGTTACAACTTTGAAGTCGGAATATGTATGCACCGTGAATTTTCGCCAGACAGCTGGCGAGGAGCACTATGTAGTGAAACAAATACATTGATGTTGAAAAGGTGGTCAGCAATCTTAAAACTTCGGCCATTGGCATATGGAGAAATACGTTATGTAAGTACACCTTCGTGAACATTCTAGCAACAAAGTAGATAGCATTTGTTTTAATGGTGACATTTGTGTTCGTCTAATGTTTGTTCCAGATAAATGAGCTTTCCGTGGCATTGTTTCACACGGAAACCGCAAATAATTTCCTATTTACAAACTCGCAATGCATGGTAAACAAACTAGCGTAAATAAAAGTTCTATGTAACCAGCACTCATTTGAGTCGTGGCATTGGCTGAGACGAGTTTCCAAATCCTCGTGAGCGATCGCGTGCTTTCTATTTGGTATATAACCCTGTTATGGAGAGACTGTTTTAAAACAGGTTCGGGAGTAGCTGTTTACAACCACGATCTTTTATACAGCACGGTAATTTCATTACCTGATTTCTATCTGGAATACAGTATATGGTATAACTTGGAGCTAGACATAGCAAATATTTGTATCGTTGGTGTAGTTGGCCGTTCAACATCCTAAACGTATGTACACAATAATATGTTCAAGAAAGCAGAGCATTAAGTTGGAAAATAGCGCAATTCCCAATTACTTATTTTGGGAGACTTTATTCTGCCTAAACTATTGAACCGAGTAGATCATCCGCTTAAATCACGAGACCAGAAATTTCGCGAAATGCTGGATCACACACCCGGGTATAACCCTGTTGTCGAATATACTGGACGAAGAAATTTGCAAAAGATATCTGTACTAGAGTGGTTTTGACCACCGAAGCAACGGCAGTTGATAATGTTTAGTATCACATTCCTCTAGGTCGAAGCGACAACCTTGTTCTACTCTTCCAACGCCTTGAGAATGCTAAAACAAACAAAACTAAATAAATAGTAGACACCATTGGCTTCGTGGCAACGATTGGAGCATTCAATAATTATAATATGAATTCCGATGATCCAGACTCACACTGCACAACAATGACGGATTACATCACCATCATGAAACATTTAAATTTTGCATATGTCACGAAACATTAGAACAGTCGCAATAGTCGATGGTTGAGAAAGCGAAAATCGGCATAGGTTATTTATAGGAATGACAGAAAAAGAATTCTTCTGAACACAGTTTCCGTATTTACGAAATTAGGTCACAAATCTCACCCGAGAGGATAAACGATATTAACGTCTTCACCAGCTAGTATGAATGCAAGGAAATCACAAATTGCTCGGTCTAACCTTTACCAAAACGACTTAGCTGAAACCCTGTATTTTTCCGATCTTGATACATAACAGACTAACATATTTTGTCTTAGAAACCGATAATGCTTTAGGCAGTCTTCATTCTCGAGTTTTCAAAACATAAAATGTACTACTACCAACTGCATTGTCAGCGCAATTTTTTTGTAGACTATAAGCGATATTTTTGTCAATTCTAAAATAGCGCGGCACAAATTACGTAGGTTGATGGTAGCAAATCCCTTGGAGCTGATGGAATCACACTTGCAATCCTGAAGTCATGTGACAGTTAATTGTGTAAACCCATCTGTGATTTATTTAATCCTTGTTTGAGGGAGAGCGTTGCACCGACTGACTTAAAAAGACCAATCATCTACAAATGTGGCACTGGTTCGGACCCAGCAAATTACCACTCTATTACACTTACTGCCGTGATCAAAAAATTATTCACCGAATTTTCTGCGAAAGCTCGTTAGTCATCTCGAAATCCAACACTTATTGTCCAGAGAACAAAAACGGATTTCGTAATTATAGTTCTTGCTTGACCAACCTACTGGATACATCGAACGACTGAACACAGGTAGTGGATGATGGTGTTTGAGTTGATTCCTGTTTATTGGGCATATCAGAAGCGTTAGACTGCATGCGTCTTTCTATGCTGCCGTGCCTGCTTCAAAAGGCTGTTAATAATGAGTGCCTTATTATCTGTCTGAGAAACTGCCTCCTTAATTGCAAAGCAACAGTGCATGTCGATGGTGTGAGTTCTATGGACATCAAAGCAAATGGTAATGTTCCACAGGGTTCTGTACTTGCTCCGGTTCTCTTTTTGATTCACATCAATGACCTTACAAAACTTGTCACAACCAAGATGGTTCTTTTTGCGGATGATGCGAAAATTAAGATGCGAGTTCCAACATGCAACGCGTGTATGATCAAAACTCGCGAAACCACACCGCTTTACGTAAAGTGTATGCATTTTTGTTGTCGGTTGGATCGTATCGAATCTCAGCTGATCGCTCATGATCGGAACCACTGGTTTTTAACCCCACCGACATTCATCGATTGGTACACGTCTGCTTCGCGCTATGCGTTAACCATTCTCGCAAAATTGTAACGATAACCGAAAACATGTCCTCAAAATAATCACACAATCTCAAAAACTGATAAGCAAATGTCAAATCCTCGGCATTGGAATCAGCAGCTTTATATAATAATAACTACACCAGGAACACTCCACTATCTAGAAGTCAATCAAACATACTACCAATATAATTTACAGTCACTGCGAAGCAGCAATAAGCGTCGAGGAAATCCTTTCATAATCAGGACTTGCAAATTTATTTGCAAACACAACAACCCGTGTTATAAGGTGGATGAAGCGGTTATCTCTACAATCTTCAGTCTGGTTCTGCAGGGGATAAACACTAACGTGGGTGAGCCTTAGTATGCTCATTAATTTCACAATCGGGCTCTTCTATCAGCAGATGTCATTCATACCTGCCACGACCAAAACAATTAATGCATTGTACGGTTTGTATGGGGGGTAATGCGTCAATTGATATTAATCGCGCCTGTTTATCTTACCGCGTTATTATTATTACCCGGAAAATGATTGCTCAGTTGATTGGATTGTAAGCTTGTTTTCTGTTCATACTAGCACAGTTTGTCTGAAAAAGATTTTGTGTCAAAAATATAAGTTCCTAATATATACTTCTGATCGATTCATTAGAGAATTTCTTTTTCATAAATATGCATTCACACTTTTAGTTGGTAGACAACGCTAGCTTGAATTTTTCCGCAAGCCAAGCACTTTTAACTGATTGATTGGGCCGATCCATTTCTCCGGGTACTCAAATGCTTATTTTCGATAATATAACTTGTTATGTGCTCTGATTAAAAGTTCAGACTCAGATTGAATTGTTGACGTAATTTACGCTCCATTTCTCTGGGTATGCAAATTTAAAAACCTTCCAGAATATGAGTGGTTTTGTGCTATGATTAAATGTGCAAGTACTGTTCAATTTTTCCGATAGATTTTGTCGCCTCAATTGATCGGACATTTCAATTTAATTCAATTTATTTCCATTTAATGGTCTAAAAAGCACATAGCTTTACGAAAACCACAGAATAATATGCGAATTACAAATTATGGACCATCGTGATCTAATTTGTGATAATTTCAAAGGACATGGTACTGATGAGTAGTCACAAAAACGAATAACATATTCTCCAACACACGATAAACAATTGTGCCAATATAATTAATACACGTTAGCTTTCACTTTATTCAATGCGAAGACCCGACACGAAGACAGAGACCAAATTCTGTATATATTTTAAAAACAGGTTGTGCATATCAGTTGATTCTTCCGAATCCGAACTTTCCTAGATTGTGGCCAATATTCTTCATCTGCCTCAAATTCGTCTTTGAAATCACCGATTAACTCAACACTGTTTTTTACACGAATAGGTTTCTTAGACTCTTGTTGGACCATGATAAAAAGAGTCTATTTCAGCAGACGTCGCGGAGAATGTCGCTGACCAAATGTTGACTAACTTGATTATACTGTTACTGTACCTCAGATTTTTAGTTTAATTCCATACTATTCCGCTGCTGCTTGGTTGATCTAGTTTTAGTACACTGATTTGAACGACAAAAACGAACCACATGCACTTGATGCTCGTAACAACCCAGTCTTTTTTAAAAATATAGAAATACTTTCTGTCGACATACCAGTGTCTGGTGGCTTCATCTCTTGTAGGGCAGTCACAACGACCTTCTAACATTTTAGCTTTTTGCTAATAAAATTGAATATTGTACATTTCACATATTCAAGAGGTTTTGATGATATACAGTTAATATATAGCGAGGTTTCCGGTGACAAGCTTGAAAACTGATCTGTGCGTTAGCAGTTTTTATGTTGCATAATCGTTGTCAGTAATGAATATATTTAACCAACATGCTCTGTTTCAGCGAAAACCATATTGCGCTGTTAAAAATGTCATTTACTTAGGATGTGCTCATATAATTTTCGAGATACAAGGGAGCAGCGTGACTAGTCTGTAAATTTTTACGTCAGATCGAAAGCCACACTTGTAATTTTGTCTTATCACAAGAGCTTTCCATTCTGATGCTACACAACCGTCGGAAAAGCTTCGGATGAGAACTACAGCTAGATAGTATGAAAGCTGTCTTTACAACGCACGACAAATAACTGGGGTAATGTTGTACCAACCGGTTATTTCTTCGTAAGTAATCGCCATATTTGGGAGTTATCAAAGATTGGGTCAATCATGGGTTCAGCTAAAGGTTTGATAAAACAATATGCGATAATTGCTGTTTCGGGCAGAATAACGGTAGTAAATTCTAGCATGAGCATTCTCTGAATCATGTACTGTATCAGTCCTTCCTCGATATATAAAGAACGGAAAAACCCGTGGTGATATATATATATATATATATATATATATATGCGTTCGGAGAAAAACAAGGTCAATAATAGACTCTTTTTATCATGGTCCAACAAGAGTCTACAAAACATGTTCGTGAAAAACAGTGTTGTGTTATTCGGTGATTTCAAAGACGAATTTGAGGCAGATGAAGTATATTGGCCAAAATCTAGGAAAGTTCGGATTCGGAAGAATCAACTGATATGCACAACCTCTTTTTAAAATGCATAAAGAATTTTCTCTCTGTCTTCGTGTCGGGTCTTCGCATTGAATAAAGTGAAAGCTAACGTGTATTAATTATAGTGGCACAATTGTTTATCGTGTGTTGGAGAATTCGTTATTCATTTTTGCGACTACTCATTAGTACCATTCCCTTTGAAATTATAACAAATTAGATCACAATGGCCCATACAGGAAGAAGAACTGGACTCCAATTTCACTCTTGATCACATTTGTGAATATTTGATATATGTTCAACTGGCAGTTAGCCATTAAAAAAGTAAAACCTAGATGATTAGGAAGACATGGATATAAAAATCTTTGGATTATATTGAAGTTTGGGTTTACTGAGATAAAGTGTCGACTCCTCGAATGGAGCAGACATTCAATCAAAGTTTGTGATCGTGTAGTGCGACATTAGCACGAATTTATCTTTGCAGCTTTCACTGTCACTCATCTCACTAAGCGATTAGAAGGTGCAAGACTCATTCCAAATGCGGACATAATACTACCTAGCTTGCTCAATATCGTCCGTGCATCAATTTGAAAGTCGAACAGCAGAACCATGTAATTAGCATAGTCCAAGTCAAGAAGCTTGCCGTTTATCATTATTTGAATTCAAAAATCTTGGGTTCTATCGATGAACAATTCCAATATGACATCAATCACAAAATTAAGCGCATGTCCTTGCCGGACACCAGTTGTGGTTTGGCATATTAACGGAAGGACTTTGTATACCATAATAAGTTCCATTGTATAATCACCGAACACCTTATAGAAAAAAGGCGTTGAAACGAAAATTTCTATGAAGTGAACAAAAAAGGACCATTGATGTCTTAAAATTTGGCTATTATCGGCTGCTTAAAGTACTTCTAAGCACTGTCATAGTCTATAACTGTGATCAACACATTCTTCGCCAGGACGTACGACAGCTTGATACTCTCAGATCTGTCATTCGCTAGGCAATGGTAATCATCGAAGGCATATGGAAGCTAATATTGTAATGACGATGGTAGTAAAACTTATATCGCGCTGACTCGAATGGCATTTGATATATCACCATTTCACCGGAATTGTTGTTGAATCTTCATTTCTTTGCGAGATTGATTCTTACGGATCGTTTTCGCTTCAGTAGTTTTACAAAAATCTAATTTAAAAATTTCCATAAAAAATGGATATATTTATGCGCAGAAATTCAAACCCACAACCCGTTTATATAACTAAACTGAAAAACGTCGCATGATATTTATCTTAAATAATTTTCTATTCATCCCTGCATAAAACATGGCATGTGTTTGCTTACAAAAATGTCGATATTCCCAACGCCTCATTTTTGAGCGAATATATTATAGTTTTTTACAGAAATATGTTTTTATGCTATGATATTTTGAATATTGAATCTTGAAACTTAAATTGCAATTTTTCAATCGGGAAAGGTGAAATAGCAAATGCAGCATTAGGATGGGCTATATATATATATATATATATATATATATATATATATTGGTTTACCGATTGCGAATATCCTCCCACTATACATGGGTCTTAATAATTGGATTAATATATGCAATGCTATTTTGTCTCGATTGAACTATCGTGTATGGAGAAGACGCCATTAAAATGTGAACAAAAAGACGGAGGTACATCTCGGATATGTGCTGAGTGCTTTGCTGAACAGCAGTGAAAAATGGGCAATCATCGCCAAATACAAACCAAAGATGGAGGCTTCCCTTAAAAGGAACATCTGTCGTATCTTGAACATAGCACGAATGGGCGAATTACCGAATGCTGACGTGCCTTCAATGCTAAATTACAGAGCATGTGAACCGTAAAACGACAGCGAGGCGTACGGTGATTGGATTATGTAGAGAGAAATAGAAATATTCGTATTGCAAAACATTTGCTCAATGATGAGTTCAATCAGGAAGTTGACCATTGAACAGATAGCAATTGAGTTAAAAAGACGATTGCGACTAGTTAAATATTACTTGCTCATCACCAATCTATTCCATAGCGTTTTGTAATTATTTATTTGTAGGCTGCTGAAGAGTATAATCTGCAACGGGCCTCTAATCCTGTATCACACCATCAGCAAGCAACTGACGTCCATTCCTCCTAGTATGAGCGCTACAAGAGAGGTTCCTCCTGCCGAATCGAAACCCATAATCATTCAAAATGCCCTGCAGCATGAAAACTTCATACGCTCATGTTGTTCATCTATAGTCGTCATCTACCGAATGTCGACAAAATCTACCACATTTCCCATCAACCAATTTCAAATGCTTGAACCCCGCCATCAATTTGTTTTATTAGTATCTCTTGAAATCTGAAGGTTCCATCAAGTTTCCTTCTGTAAACAAAGCTTCTTATTGAGGAATGTTTCCCAATCAAATTTATCAATATGATGTGCATAAATTAAAAATTTATTTTTATTGTGTATAATGCGAAGATATTAATAATTATCCGCAATATAGGTTGTTAATTAAGTTTGGATAATAGAAGTTTAGTTTGGCGAACACAACATAGGTTGCTGCTACTCCCAGATTGGTCGAGCAAACAAAGCTACTCAAATGTGCCAGTCTGGAGAAAATTGATCAAGGCTTAATTGTGATCGATCAACCAGTGTACGGTAGCCTAGGTCGTACGGCGTTGCCCAAAAATGATGATGGTCAGGGGTTCAAATCCCACCCGAAGCGGACGATATGCACTGGGATGAGCTCCGATGAGAGTAAATAGTTCGATGGGCTAGGCATGAATGAGTAGTCACAAACGTTGATATTCTTCATTTTGTTTTCATTTTCATTACCGCTTATACAATTCCGATGAATCAGTATCTATATTGCATGTTGTAATTCTGAGCTCATCGGTTATGAGTCAACTGATAAATAGATTTATATTCAAGAACAGAATACCTTGGTATATTTGGGTTCATAGGAAAGACATGATTTGTTTGATCAATCAAAGGCTGTTCTGGTTAAAAGACGCCGAAAAAAATAAAGTCATTCTTCGGAAGTTCTTTCAAAAAATGTCTGTATATGCATTTTGTTTGTCAAACTAAAATTATCCTCAAATATTTGTACTTTATCTCTCACTCTTTGTTGTTTTAATTATCATTGAAACAATTGATACTGTATTCACCATATATAAATGCGCACAACGAGAAACCGGTTCTAGTGTATCAGCTCGGGAAATCTGAATAATGTGGAAAATCGTCCTTTCCATAAGCATATCGTGTGACTTAGATCCACACCATATTGAAATCATCTGAAGTGTGACATCGACAATATGATTTTTCGTGCCTTCCAAGTTTAATTCTGATCACAATTATTTCAATTTTCTGATTACTACTGCGACTAAACTTACTGCCCTCATATGATGTAAGGAAACATCCAGAAATTTGTTGTACTACAAAAGTGTAGAGGATGTGAGCAGCCAAAAGTAATTTTAATTGTTTTTATTCGACCCACCATCTCAAACGAAAAGACAAAATTTATTGATATTTTTATTGTTCAACCTCAATCTACTAACAAATAGCGCAACTACATTTCACTACAGCTAGCTAAAGTTTGCTTGCAACGGTTGAACAATTGCATGCGCTGAATCTGAAATGAAAGAAAATATGTGAAACTTTATTTCTTTGGAATATGAATTTGCATGTGCTTTGAAAGGGCAACAATCGCGTTGCAACATCGGGGACGTTAAAGAACTCGAATCAATCTCACAATTTCAGCGAAGTCAACGAAGTGACATTGGTTTGTGATCCCTGTCATTTTGAATTCATAGTTTCAATGACAGTATCATTTAGATCAACATGAACACAAATAATTTGGTTCGCACTCCACAAATAAATTAATATTCTGTACTTTAATTACGAATATTCTATTCGATTAAAATGCATACTCCCCAGAATAGCTATAGATAAATAGATAAAAGCCGAGTTGAAAAGCTGTGTACTTTAAGTTACAAAAATGTAAATTTAAAGCTTAAAATAATTCTATTATTTTGTTTCACTGTTGGTCACATCTAGTTTGACACGGAAGAATCTTAACGAACTACGAATTTTCAGTGTTTTTAGCGTATATTTATAGACTTGTTACAAGTAAATAGATATCAGTTTTCAAATTGATACATTTGCACCCTTCTGAAGACATCTTAATCATCTTCTTTCTTCTTCTTGGGTATGGATTTGAATCTAAATACTCTACACCGCAAGAATTATCCAATGACTTATCTCAAAATATCGATGTGAATCTTATCTAGAAATCGCAATTTTATTTCAGAAATGTCACCTCACTTGGAATGTTATTCGAAAAACAAAACTTACTTGCCCGCGTGTTTACAAACGTAATCTGGCATAAAGCAAAATTTACAGTGGTTTATAAAACATCATGCATTGGAGCGTTAATGAAGTTTATTATAGGTGATCAGATAAAAAGTTGTAAACATTCAAACATTTTGTTGTACGGCAAAACGCATATTCCACATTCGATAGATTGTTTACCTACGAAGTGATTACATTAGCTTGGGATCAATCTGTCTTTTTTCCAATACGAAAAACCTTAAATATTTCATTAATTCAAAGTCCGAATCCAAAATTTCCGATGATTTTGCTTGCCATCTCTTTTGCTATACTCAAATTACTCCACACAGCGGATATGCAGTTAGGTCTAGGACAGACGAAAATATATTTAACCTAACTGAAACACATTATCACATGAATAACGTTTTTTTTCCAAATTGAGACAAAACAAGGAATTTTGTATGCATTGCATCCAAAAATCCTACATAAAACCTAACCCAGACATCAAAGCGAACTGCTTCAAATTTTAGGCTGTGATTGTTTGAGAATATTAATATTCGTTGTGAATTTGCAATCTTGTAGTCGAGCGCACAGTTCTAACCATCCAAAAAGAGGATATAAATTGATGCAATTAGTCAAACAATGCGTAAGTTGGATTTATTCTTATGTAATATTTTTATATTTTACATTGAATGCTTATCTCGTTGTTTTTATTCTTAATTACCTACTTAATTCGATGACTTCATGATACGTTAAACTCGAGTAGTAAGCACGGATGTGTCTGATGCAATTTGAATTTCGAATACAGTATATTGATGGTTTTCGTATAACGAATAACTCACAGATGTTGCTCAGCGTCTCTCCTGATATAAAACATAGAATCATTCGATTATAATATGAGGTTCAATATTTTTGGATTACTCGGTGAACTCAACTCACATTGATCTCTTGATCCAATCGCTGTTTGTAGTGAATTAAATGTAGTTTATTCAGTTTTGTTTAGGAACACAGGATAAATGTTGATTTAGAATGAAGTTCATCAGCAACTCACTATTTATATAGTAATTGATGAATACTAAAATTGTAATGAAATTATACATTAAATGGTAAAACTCGCCAAGAGTTCCATAATAATTTTATTGCAAACTTAAAGATGGCATTCACTACGAAGCATAATTCATTAGTTCATTTTAATGCCACGTTTTTCTCCACACGAATTTAGAAAACAATATTTGCGGGCAACGAACACTTGATTGAAATTTTCTCTGTCCCGATTTATGACTTTTTACACCCACGCTGCACGAATGATTCATAAAGAAAATCTTTTGAATAAGATGAGTGATTTTTCATCAAACCAAGTGTAGATATCTTTAATAGGTACATCTTTAGGGGATGACCCAAATGATTTTATAGAAAAACGCGTGGATTGATTGTCGAATTGACGCATCAATATAAAATCAAATATTCCACCAAATTCGAATTCTTTATTCATCTACTTCAGGAATGCTTTAAAAGCAATTTTATTCAATGCATGACAGTATTAGAGAAGCTGAACCCAAATATACTGAAAGTATTTTAATAGTATTCAAGCAAATTTCGCACAGTATGTTCTTAATTACTGCAACTTACACTGTATCGGGCAAACTTCAAATTGGGAATACATCGAAAATTATAATATTAATATTAGATGAGTAAAACAGCATATATATATATTGTTATAAACTTTTTGAATGCACTAATATATGGATTTAGGCACATATGTTTGTATGGTTGTATTCATGATATATGTATGAATTTATGTATTCCTGTATGTATGTATGTATGTATGTATGTATGATTGTATATTTCTATACAATGTGATTGTATATTTCTATACAATTTTGCATATGCATGTATTCATTTAAATGCAAAAGACTGAAAACATTTTCAGTTTTTGATGCTGCTAGGCATTAATGTCTCGACTTCTTGCGACCAAATCAAATTTCTTGAGGTCCTAATTAATTACCATCTTTGATTGTATCAATTTTCCTAGAAAATTTGGGTTGTTCATACAAACTGTCTATTTGAACGAAAGTTTATTCACGCAGATCAAACATATTTTAAATTACTGCCAGTTTACTTACATATTTTGTGTTAAACGTTCACTATAAGCGAATATGTGATATTTCACAGTTAATCACGAAATGAAGTTTGCCGTGTAAACAAAAAAACAAAAAAACTTACAGTTCATTTGTGATCCAAAAACTGGGATTAAGTAAAACAGATTTAAATGAATCTCAATATATAAATAACGAGAACAAAAAGCGTAGCGGAGCATTCTCAATGGGGAATATCATAAAGAAGGCAATTCCTCCGGAATGATTTATTGTTCCGAGGATTTGGATAGGTGTTTATTTAAAACAAAGTTCAAAAAGCAGATTTCAAAATCACCATCTGGACGTTGCTACATTCTGAAAACGGTATCTATACTCAATTTAAACAAAGGTTTTATGAAGAGCCTTCTCAAACTCATTATTAAAAGTGGACAAGCGCATTGGATTCGAAGCCGAACGTTAATATTCGTATTGGAACATTCTGTCTGCTTTGCCACTTTGTTAACACTGGATACATTGACACTCGATTATACTGAGTGTCTCACATCTCCGCTGCATCATTTAGCATTACTGCTTAAAAAGGTTTGTTAGTATATCCCCATATTCACGGAATTTAACAGTGAACTTAAGAATAAATGGCACATATAAAAATGCATTCATGCGTCAAATAGGTTTCAGTAATTTATGTCAATGACTGTTTCAATGAAACATATTCATCCTTTGTGATGTGTTGCTTACATTCCCCCGAAATTACACTACACTACCGGTTTTTGTCTGTTTGCCATCATCAGCTGGAGACAGTATGATTAGCTTCAGTGAGCCTTGAAACAGTGGATAAATGTACACACCTGTATATACATCCATTATTCGTAATGTTAGACTGTGCCAGCTAGAGCTGCTTCTTTCTACTGGATTCGATTATTAATGGTGGTTTCGCGCAGACGAAAAAATCTCAAATAAAACATTACCTGTTTCTCCGATGAATGATATCAATCAAATATTTCCTATTTTATTTTATTTTATTTAACCAGAATCCCAATTATAATGTTAAGTTGGAACTCACAGATAATTTCCCAAACTGTAGCTTTTAATTCAATAGCGAAAAGTGCATTAGTCGGGCAAAGTAATGCTAGAAAAATACTGTAGGTATGTTTGAGTTTTGATTCTGTCTGTCAAACGATTACATGATACGAAATACACTGCAAAGTTTATTTACCCTAAATTTCAATGTAACAAATACGGTCAGTTGGCCTTTAATAAAGTAAAGCTCCAACGTTTAACATGTCATATATTTCGCGGAATATATTTTCTTTATGTCTGGGACGTATGTGATGAAATATCACGCAAATTTAGGACATTTTCTCCATCCACTTTTAATCAGTAAGCAACACATAATTCTTGAAACATTTCCGCAATTTAAACAGTGATAGATGTACGTTTACATCATTCACGTATTCGAGTTTTCAACGATTTGAGGTTGAAATGTTATTATATTACAACAACACCTCCAAATATTGAAGTAATGAATTTCAAAAAAATATAGCATGTACGGTTAACAGTGACTCGACGAACAATACATAAGCAAGAAATACAATGATATAAGGTATGCCGAAGAGTCGCTTCTCCATTACAATCTTGAAACAATTTTCGGGAGACAGTTTTACAGACAATAATTATTAAGCGCCGTACCTTCATTTGTGCAATGTTTTTGCATACATACCAACTTTATTCAACAGTGGTATTAAAGCGCAACATGTTTCCCAGTCTGCCACTCTGTCAAGCACATGCGAATCATGATAGTACTGCCAATATCTGTGAAGTGTGAACGGCACGCAACCGGTCGTGGTGTGTGTGTGTGATGCAAAAGCATGTAAGTGAGCTTATTTCGTCATTAGTTGATGACAATATATCGCCGATGGAATCGGTCTAGCTTCATCACATCTTGAATTGACAACACATTTGTTGACTGATGCGAAATATCTCATTTTGTCGAAACAATATGTACACAAAAATATCGCATTGTTAAGATTCATTTGAAATGCCTAGCATGCGTTGATCAAAAAATAATAGCCGTTCGTAGCATTAGTGAATTGACTTTTAAATGAAGCTAATTTGTGGGAGTGACTTAAATATTCAATGAGAAAACAATGTTGACTTACATATCCATTTTATAGTTTTTATTGCTAAAAGCATTAAGAAAGTTAGTTGAAAGATAGTATACCTCTGTATTAAAAACTACGTTCCACAAACGTTCATTATCAGATACTTTCATGAGTATCAGTTTTTTGGTTAGAAGTTTCGAATCTGTTGATCACACACTGCATTTTATTTCCAGGAGATGAACATAATGTTAGAGTATGTCGAAACTATTGTTCAAATTTAGCCTGAATATTGAAGAGATTACGTGAATCATGTCACAATTCACCTACGAAACCTAATTTTAGAAATCAGAAGTTCCGAAAATACAGTTGCAATAATATTTTCTGTTATTCCTGTAGATTTATTACCAATTCCGTCAAAAGAAGTGCCTGAAATTTTTTATTGTCAATGAAAGCTATTCCACCATCAATACTCATTATATCATTCACATTTTTAAATTATCGAATACTGGGTTTATTTTGCCCAGTAGGTAAAATTTCAGATGCAGCATGAACCTGTATGATATGGAAGATCAACCAACATGAACATTCGATAATTCTCTCCACAACATCCGTTGTATTTCGATGCCGCTGGTAGACAGATCCAAAGCGATCTCGTTAGAGTGAAGCTGAGAGTATCAATTCGAACAGTTTTATAAAATATTAGCCTATGATATTATTGATATATTTTCACGAAAATTTGCTTGAGTGAAATAAAAGTCTTGTTCTCTTAATTCCAATTAATATTATCTCGCATGTTCTTCATATTAACGTCTCACCGTGAAAATTGATCCAGGTGACGTTTTGACCAAAATATGTTTATCGTTGACACGTTCAAAGAAAACAGAATACTTTTATGAATACAAATACATCTGACGACGAAATTTCACACGGATATAGATCATCTCCTTTGAGTCCGCAATAAATCAGAAACTTAGCATAAACCCAAAAATACTATCATTCCAAGCAAACTGCCATCCTGGTCATTCGGAGTATAACTCCAAATGCCTATGACATTTTCTAGAGTTTCGCTGCATAAGCAAAAGTTTCCGGGATATCTGGTATCAATTGCGCAAGTGATCCCAATATTACAGATTTACCTCAACTTGAAAATACAATTTTGTTATGCGAATTTCCGTCGAGCTCATACTTTATCGATCGATGGGAACAATTTTATGTAACTGTTCAAATTATATAAAGGTTCGTAACAAATGTTTCAACGAATCATGTTACCTATGTTTTCCAAAAACAAGAAACATTTATTTTGAAATAAGGTTATCGAAAATATATTCTTACATGTAGCCACGAGGCCAGCTTGCGTAAAATAGAGAAGAAATTATCATTTAAACATAAAGCTAATCGTTAAATTCATTGAGCGCTTGCTACTAACGTTGATAGAGTTGGGGTATTAGTTAAAGAAGTTAAAAAGCGATCAGTCGAATGAAACTCTGAAACCTCTTCATTTTCTATCTAAGGTTCAACGGTATTATTATATTCATGTTATCCACAGTCTTGAATACTCAGGCTTAAATAACATGTTGTTATTCGAAGCAAGAAAATTGAGGCAAATATCGGAAAAGCTCAGTGTAAAACAACAGGTTTATCCAAATACACTAACAATGCACATGTAGATGCGGTAAAACGCATTGGTTGAGTGTAAACTTATCATAATAAAATACTTGCTAATATAAAAATTTTGTTCAAATCCCTGTGTTTACCGCATTCGTATACACATTGCATGGTACTGTGATTACTTAAATGTTGGTATTGCTAAACGTACCCAAAAGTCGCTTTGTCTAACACAAGTTTACTGTTGTTTACGGCATTTAGATTTTGATCGTGTTTCTATATGATGAGTACAAGCGGAACAGACACAATGTTGTGGCGTGTACCGAAAAAGCATAAAATAGGGCTTCTCGCATTCCATACAAAGTGACATGCGACATACATGTACGCATCATTTTACTTGCACAAATTTAAACCGCTTGATATATGGAATTTTTTGTAATGTCACGTGCACAATACGAATCAATTTTAGTACGGAATTAAAAAATCCTAGAATAATCGAATTAGACCTTAGTATGTGCAAATATACTAACTAAATTATCAGTTTTCAGAATCTGCCATGTTATGCGAAAACAAATCAAAAGTGATCAATATTGAATTATTTTCTGCTCTAACTCCATGATCTAGTGGATAAAAGACGTAAAATCGGTGAAGTAACATATTGAAAAGATTCAGTGAATCATGGCACAATTCAGCTACGAAACCTATTCTTAAAAATCAGAAGTTCCGAAAATACAGTTGCAATAATATTTTCTGATATTTCTTTATATCCATTACTAGTTCCGTCCGTAGAATTGCCTGAAAACGTTTAATGTCAATAATAGCAATGTTTCCATCAACACTCATTATATTATTCACATTTTTAAATTATCAAATACTGGGTTTATTCTGCCCAGTCGGTAAAATTTCAGATGCAGCATGAACCTGTATGATATGGAAGATCAACCAAGATGAACATTCGATAATTCTCTCCACAACATCCGTTGTATTTCGATGCCGCTGGTAGACAGATCCAAAGCGATCTCGTTTGTGAAGCTGAGACTATCACTTCGAACAGTTTTATAAAATATTAGCTTATGATATTATTGATATATTTTCACGAAAATTTGCTTGAGTAAAATAAAAGTCTTGTTCTCTTAATTCCAATTAATATTATCTCGCATGTTCTTCATATTAACGTCTCACCGTGAAAATTGATCCAGGTGACGTTTTGACCAAAATATGTTTATCGTTGACACGTTCAATGAAAACAGAATAGTTTTATGAATAAAAATACATCTGACGACGAAATTTCACACGGATATAGATCATCTCCTTTGAGTCCACAATAAATCAGAAACTTAGCATAAACCCAAAAATACTGTCATTCCAAGCAAACTGCCATCCTGGTCATTTGGAGTATAACTCCAAATGCTCATGACATTTTCTAGAGTTTCGCTGCAGAAGCAAACGTTTCCGGGATATCTGGTATCAATTGCGCAAGTGCTCCCAATATTACAAATTTACCTCAACTTGAAAATACAATTTGTTTATGCGAATTTCCCTCGAGCTCATACTTTATCGATCAATGGGAGCAATTTTATGTAACTGTTTAAATTATATAAACGTTCGTAACAAATGTTTAAACAAGTCATGTTAACTAATTTTTCCAAAAACAAGAAACATTTATTTTGAAATAAGGTTATCAAAAATATAATCTTACGTGTAGCCAGGAGGCAAGCTTGCGTAAAATAGAGAAGAAATTATCATTTAAACATAAAACTAATCGTTAATTCGTTGAGCGCTAGCAACTAACGTTGATAGAGTTAGGTTATTAGTCGAACAATTTAAAAAGTGATCTGTCGAATGAAACTATGAAACCTCTCCATTTTCTATCTAAGGTTCAACGGTATTAGTATATTCATGTTATCCACATGCTTGAATACTCATGCTTAAATAACATTTTGGTATTCGAAGCAAGAAAATTGAGGCAATATATCGGAAAATCTTAGTGTCAAACAACAGGTTTATCCAAATGCACTAACTATGCACATGTAGATGCGGTAAAACGCATTCGTTGAGTGTAAACTTCCTGTGATAGAAGACCTGCTAATATAAATATTTTGTTTAAATCCTTGTGTTTACCGCATTCGTATACACATTGCATGGTACTGTGATTACATAAATGTTGGTATTGCTAAACGTACCCAAAAATCGCCTCGTCTAACACAAGTTTCTGTTGTTTACGGCATGTAAATTGTGATCGTGTTTTCTTATATGATGAGTACAAACGGAACAGACACAATGTTGTGGCGTGAACCGAAAAAGCATAAAATACGGCCTCTCGCATTCCATACAAAGTGACATGCGACATACATGTACGCATCGTTTAACTTGCACAAATTTAAACGGCTTGATATATAAAATTTTTTGTAATGTCACGTGCACAATACGAATCAATTTCAGTACGGAATTAAAAAATCCTAGAATAATCGAATTAGACCTTATTATGTGCAAATATACTAACTAAATTATCAGTTTTCAGAATCTGCCATGTTATGTGAAAACAAATCAGAAGTGATCAATATTGAATTATTTTTAGCTTTAACTCCATGATCTAGTGGATAAAAGACGTAAAATCGGTGAATTAAAATATTGAAAAGATTCAGTGAATCATGGCACAATCAAGTTACGAAACCTAATCCTTAAAATCTGGAGTTCCGAAAATAAAGTTGCAATAATATTTTCTGGTATTTCTTTATATCCATTACTATTTCCGTCCGTAGAATTGCCTGAAATTTTTTATTGTCAATAAAAGTTATTCCACCATCAATACTCATTATATTATTCACATTTTTAAATTATCAAATACTGGGTTAATTCTGCCCAGTCGGTAAAATTTCAGATGCAGCATGAACCTGTATGATATGGAAGATCAACCAAGATGAACATTCGATAATTCTCTCCACAACATCCGTTGTATTTCGATTCCGCTGGTAGACAGAGCCAAAGCTATCTTGTTAGTGAAGCTGAGACTATCAATTCAAACAGTTTTATAAAATATTAGCCTTTGATATTATTGATATATTTTCACGAAAATTTGCTTGAGTGAAATAAAAGTCTTGTTCTCTTAATTCCAATTAATATTATCTCGCATGTTCTTCATATTAACGTCTCACCGTGAAAATTGATCCAGGTGACGTTTTGACCAAAATATGTTTATCGTTGACACGTTCAATGAAAACAGAATACTTTTATGAATACAAATACATCTGACGACGACATTTCACACGGATATAGATCATCTCCTTTGAGTCCGCAATAAATCAGAAACTTAGCATAAACCCAAAAATACTATCATTCCAAGCGAACTGCCATCCTGGTCATTCGCATTATAACTCCAAATGCTTATGACATTTTCTAGAGTTTCGTTGCATAAGCAAAAGTTTCCGGGATATCTGGTATCAATTGCGCAAGTGCTCCCAATATTACAGATTTACCTCAACTTGGAAATACAATTTTGTTATGCGAATTTCCGTCGAGCTCATACTTTATCGATCGATGGGAACAATTTTATGTAACTGTTCAAATTATATAAAGGTTCGTAACAAATGTTTAAACAAATCATGTTACCTATTTTTCCAAAAATAAGAAACATTTACTTTGAAATAAGGCTATCAATAATATAATCTTACATGTGGCCACGAGGCAAGCTTGCGTAAAATAGAGAAGAAATTATCATTTAAACATAAAACTAATCGTTAAATTCCTTGAGCGCTTGCAACTAACGTTGATAGAGTTAGGGTATTAGTTGAAGAAGTTGAAAAGCGATCAGTCGAATAAAACTCTGAAACCTCTTCATTTTCTATCTAAGGTTCAACGGTATTATTATATTCATGTTATCTACAGGCTCGGTCCTCATGCTTAAATAACATGTTGTTATTTGAAGCAAGAAAATTGAGGCAAATATCGGAAAAGCTTTTTGTGAAACAACAGGTTTATCCAAATACACTAACAATGCACATGTAGATGCGGTAAAACGCACTGGTTGAGTGTAAACTTCCTATAGTAGAATACTTGCTAATATAAAAATTTTGTTCAAATCCCTGTGTTTACCGCATTCGTATACACATTGCATGGTACTGTGATTACTTAAATGTTGGTATTGCTAAACGTACACAAAAGTCGCTTTGTCTAACACACGTTCACTGTTGTGTTCAGCATGTAGATTTTGATCGTGTTTTCTTATGATGAGTACTAACGGAACAGACAAAATGTTGTGGCGTGTATCGAAATCGCATTCCTTACAAAGTGACATGCGACTTACATGTACGCATCATTTTACTTGCACAAATTTAAACGGCTTGATATATGAAATTTTTTGTCATGTCACGTGGACAATACGAATCAATTTTAGTACGGAATTACAAAATCCTAGAATAATCGAATTAGACCTTATATACTAACTAAATTATCAGATTTCAGAATCTGCTATGTTATAACATATAATTTAATGAAAAGAGAGAACATGTAAACGAATGACAAACGCTTACCCTGAATGTTTCAAAATACTAGTATAAAAAATAAAAGATTTCGATTGATCCATGATAATGTTATGTGAAAACAAATCAGAAGTGATCAATATTGAATTATTTTCTGCTCTAACTCCATGATCTAGTGGATAAAAGACGTAAAATCGGTGGAGTAACATAACTCGACCCGTTTAAGCAGAAAAGAATGTGTTCGTAACTACGAAAACGTTAAAGCTTATTTGATATCCGTCGAATAACGGTATACTGGTTAATCTAGAAAAACCGTTTCTAAGATGGTGCAATTCTAAAAAATTGTAGAAAGTGGAATTAAAATCATACGATGAAAATTGACTCAAAAGTTTTCCTTTGCAGAAATTCTAAATCAAAGTTATAAAATCATTAACCGATTTGCAAAATGCATAGTGAAACGTTCCAGCCTGCAATGATAACGCATGTTGAGGAATTGTTTGAAAGTAGTCTGGTTATATAATAGTATTCGTGGTGCAGTGTTAGTAAAACAGTTATGGTTTAGCAAACACTAATAGCGTGCAACGCTTGTGTTTCGTATGTTCCATTCATTGATCACGCAATCTGGGCCGCTCGCACATCACAGAAGAAATAAAATATTCGAATATCATTGTTTCCAAAATTATCTCAAAATTTACCTGATCTGTTCGTTCTTTCATGAACAGAATATAAGCATTTTTACAGTTTTATCGAGTAGTCAATCATGAGATTTACGTAGGGAACG
This sequence comes from Atriophallophorus winterbourni, assembly GCA_013407085.1. NCBI lineage: Eukaryota > Metazoa > Platyhelminthes > Trematoda > Plagiorchiida > Microphallidae > Atriophallophorus > Atriophallophorus winterbourni. Next base: position 42,755 of record JACCGJ010023422.1, read on the forward strand.
TTTAATGATTCTTATAACATTCCAGTGTTTTTACGGGCATAATCGTACTAAGTACTTGTTGATGCAAGACCACTAGAAAATTATCTAATCAATTTTAGTTACACATTTAACCACAGTTTGTAAATTTTAGAAGACGCGTAGTATAATGATGTGCATGTTGACATAAATGTTTTGTTTAAGTCAAATTTTATTTAACCGACTGAAATATTATGTTCGCAAAATAACTTCCTATAGTACTGAATAAGTCCTAACAAAAATTACACTGTATCGTTAAGTATGTTGGAGAAAGAGCAGTCCGGGTTGTAAATTGGTCGTGATTAAATCGACGTGAACTCACGTGTCCACTTCCGAAATCATGCTGTAAACAGAGAATATAATTAGTTTCAAACTTTTAACCAACTTTTGGATAAGTTTGGCATGAACAAATTTACAATTACTTATGACCACAAACGTTGTGCGTGTCGTCATTATGTGTCATGTATGTAAGAATTTCATTTTAATGCGTTTTTGATTTATTTTGACGACGTTTGCTGTTGAAATGTTTTGCGTGAACATCGAAGATAAGCCCGTGATCTATTATTACGTGTTTGCTATATATACCATGTACGGTGAATATTTTTCGGTTATTTATAATAGAAATTGTCGAATGAAACGTAGATGTGGATGGATGAAATTGGATACTCACAGTTTTTTCTGCATTTTCATTCTGAAAAATATAGTTGAAATAGTGCAACAATCAATCAACGAGGAATTCGTATAAATTTCCTTATCAAGTCTGCAATTAATTGTTGATTTGCGTTCGACTTCGAATATTAGACATTTTCATGATATTTACCTAGGTACATTATCAATTATTTTGAATTACTGCAACTAGGAAACTCACAATTCCGAATTATCTTCTTCGCTGTGTTATGAGTTAAAAAGTGTGGACAAAATATATAGAATGTTGTTACATCATTTTGTATTGTAATCTCAAATGAAAGTGTGTATACTTACTTGGTTGTGTTTTGAGAAAATCTGAAATGTGACATGTATGCGGTATGCATTAACTAATCCAGAAAGAAGTATCTTATTTTATTATAGTGGATAATAGAGTTACCCTGTATAAAGTTCGTCAATCCTGTAAGAGAAAATAAATTAAAGCATACATTATTTGCGAAATACTTATGTGAATCAATAACACATCAATAGGTTTCGATATAACATTGTAAATAGGAAACAGATTTTCTTTGAATCACACGACATTCTTTTCAGCAACAAATACTTAAGTTTGCTCTGAATCGATAAATTTGTGTACAATTAGATATTTTCTTGCACTCATTCATATATCCATGATTAAGAGAAATGTTAACTGCTGATCAGAAGATTAATATAAACTCATGATATTCGAACATTTCGGTATGATTGAATTTCACGAAATGAAACTCACTCCACATTCTCCACCTCCAAACTAGAATAGAATAAACAAAAAAGCAAAATTATTTTATGCGGTGCAAATTTATTTTAAAGTGCCAAAGTTTCCGAAGATTTCACTAATATTTTTTTGTGAGGAGAATTTGATTCAAACAATCTAACTTTAAAATTTCGAATATAAATTTCAAGTTTCGGAAATTTTGAATCTGGTGGCATACAAATTTGAATTCAATTGAACTGCGGTTATTATTGCACTGGTTGTAGCAAGATTTCATACGTTAAATTGCAATGTCTACTCTCGTACATAGGAAAGAGAAATCCATGTTTTGATTTAGCATATAGTATTGGTGCAATGCTTGTTATTATCTCTTTGTCATACCATGCGAGATTCGTGAGAATATTGGGTAACAATTGCGATACAATCAGATGAGCACAAATTGGTCACTTGATACCAAGTTAAAACTGACAATTAAAATATGAGAGTTTGAATAGTAACTCACAAATCTGGATTTCTGAAACTGTTGGTGGAACGGGTAAAGGTTAATTAATTTGTAGTTGAATGCCTATAAGTGATCATTATTATGCCCTAAAAATTCATTTATTGTAACTATACAATATGCTGCGGGATGATTTCACAGAAAAAATTTGCTGGGTATGACACGGTCCGAAAATTACAAAAAATTATGATTAGTGAGTTGACAATAACTCACATATCATACAACATCACTTTTCTGAAAACAGATTAGACAAATATTGTAAAATTGCATATGTAGTGTTTATTCGGGAATCACAAGTGATATAGAAATTAACTGAAATGTCAATAATTCAGACCTTAATTTGGACCTTAAATGTTCATAATATAAACTGAGTATGATTAGCGATTCAAAATATGAAATATCCTGGACAATATAAAAACATAAACTTTTGTAAAAAACAAATAAATCGTTCATATACCATGCAATATGCTGATTAAGTTTTGTCAGTCCTATTTTGTTTATTTTCATTTAATCAAATATCCATCCACGAAGCGGTGTATCTAACTACCTGTCTATTTTAAGGTACAATTATAATACAATTTGATTGCATTCTACGTTATTAATCAACTTCCAAACTTAATTTTGGATCAGATGAGAGGCAAAACTATCAAGATTTATATGTATTCATTTCGATTTTGTAAATAGCATCGTATTGCAAAGCATTTATCTCCAGATCTCTTACTTCAAGGTGTACACTAAATACGTGCAATGTGTCCCAACTTTCATTCAATAAAAATCCGTATTATTAATGTCGGAAAAATGAAATTTTATGTTGTTTCATTACCCTATTTACCTCACTTGATTTTTTGTCGGGGTCAATGAAACATAATCTTCGCCACGAAAATAATAAATTATCTATTCAAACTACGTCGTCTTTCAGTATATTTGGTACTAAAATATTATGATTTAGAACAATACGCTATTCTATCAAATAATGGTGTATAGAATGTGTATTAATTCAGATGCTATTTTAATTCGAGTCCTTTGTTGCAACTCACATTGCATTCCATTTTTGCAAGCTGCAATTAAAGCGTAAGACTATGATAAGGGAATTTGTAACTAAGCATGCGAAAATGACGATGACTTATTTACGAAAAATGTGGTGAAGCCTCAAATTAGTGAAATGTCTTTTTAATATTGATTTCAGCGGATTAGTTTTCGTGTCAACAATTCTTATTCATTATTTTTGTTATAGGAAAAGAATAATCCTTTTTTGATAAAAAGTACATCATTCTAAAAACTGTACTTTTAAAAAGTGCAACATTATCTCTACATTGATTACCAATGTCCTTCTTAATCTCATCCTTATTCTTAATTTTCTCGTTGCCACTACGCAGTGTCCATATAAAGCCTTTATCAAAGTAACGATTACAAAGAATTTATAGTCATTTTTCATCGCGAGCTTAATCATTAATTTTATTCCCGACAACTGTGCTTTTGTCATTACATGCTACTACATAAACTGAGCATAAAATTAGTATATATTTTTGTACGAATTCGTTCGCTAAATTATTTTGAAATCTGGAATAATACCAATTCGAAATCTTTAATTGGCTTCATTTGCCATATAAAAAAGCATATTGGCCTCTGTTGTTCAAATCGAATGTACTCATTAAGATTTTGCGAAATAATGAGTCTAACTTTTGTTTTAATTCGCACGGCGAAATAATTTTGTTGCCCGGCATAAACGTGACTGATTTTCTACAGCTGAAATAATGTTATCCGAGAAAAATGTATATACGCATGAGATAAGTTATCGGAATTGGACTATTTCTTGTTATTAAATGTGTTAAATTAAATGGTGGAACAATAAGATTCTCTATTGTCACGTTCAACTTATTGCCCATATGTTGTTTAAAATAATGTTGACTGTCGGATCAGTATATAAATATCGAAACAGGAATCATTGAAACCGAAATTAAATTACGTCAGACTTACTATTCGTGTTGAAGTTTTATACTGGAAATAAATAATTGCAAATAAATGAAGATTGAGAGATTGGTTTTCATAAGATTACTTCAAAACATATGCCTCATCATCTTCATGTTCACAACTATACCACTGTGTGAAGACTCAGTGAAGCTGATCCTACTGTCTTAACCGGACAACAGCAATCCACCAGATACCGGTAGTGCTTAAATAAATTGAATGTGAGCACCACGATATACGAAGATTTGAACAAACCAATAAAAAAATTCATGCATGATAAACATTTATCTTTTCGTAGTAAAACGCGAGATGGCCTTGATAGAACAGACAATAGCAGCTTCGGATTTGATACTCATTAGAAATCAGAATTCTGAATATTATGAACATTATTATGATTAGCACTGAGAGAATTATTTCCGTACAGTAAGAGAATAAAAATGAATCTCAATGAATTTCGTTAGAACCAATAACAAAATTTACGACATACAGCTCTTTTCGTAATTCAAATCTGTGAAAAATCATTTAAACGTAATTAGTTGATGAATATGAAGGCAGATGTACGCTAAATTGGAGAATACTCACGCATGTTGTCCTTTCAATCGTGGAAAAAGTTCGCTATAATTGAACGACAATATATTCAAATTCCAGTAATCTTTTCGCCGAATCGAACGAAATGAAAAATTAGTAATTTTATCAATCAAACAAAGTGTTAATTAGTGTAACGCAAATTAGAATACCATAGCTGACGATGTATGCATACCATTGATAGTGTAATATATCCGACAATCGCTTTTGCACTTCATCTTCGAAAATATAGTAACAATATATAAGGCATCATGAAAAACGTTTATTTGCAGGAGTATACCAATTTCGCTCTTCACAATTTTTTAACTTCATATTGACTACAAGAAAATTGTCTTTCAGATTTATGAGAACAAATAATCATTCTACCGATAAAGCTTCATCCTATATATCTTTATTCATTCACATGATGAACACAAAACAGACCTAAACAAACATTTGTAACATTCACCGTGTTCATACATAACCAACATTCGTCGTCCTACATATGCAGGTGTGACAAATGTTTTTGAATATCCTAGTTGAAATATTGAAAATCTGTCAAAATTTCATATTCCAAGATTCATGTTAAGTATAAAAATGAAAATAATGTCATACTGAATGCTTTGATGAATATCTAAGTATTATGAATCTCGAAATGAAAATCTAAATTTTCGGCAAATCACTAAAATAAGACCGAAATGTTTTTTAGCGGAATCTCATTCGAGTTAGATCAACTCGATCGGATTTGCAATTAATAAAAAGCACAGCAATTATATGGAATTGAAGATACATTGAAGTTGCACGTACAATGTTGGTGTTCCAGTGGCTGTAAAAAACGGACAAAAAAATTATTTTCTCATTAAAAGGTTTGGAGTAATTATTTTTTTAAAAATTTCTAGCACTCACCGACAATTATTATGGCACACAATACGGATACAATGTTGAGTTTGAGCATGCTGAATTTAATATTACGATAGTACGAGTTATGTTGGGTGATTTTATCACTGGTTTTATACTGTTCAGTTGACCTTGAATTGCAAAATATGTGAAAAACGTGAAAAAACTATGGGTAGATGTGCGGAAGCATGACCAAATATGGACATGCAAATTTTGTTTTCAACCATATAGGTGTGCACCATTTAAACACGGTAAAGTACAATTTGAAATCAAGTATCTCAATGTACTTTTTTCCAAATGTATTGAAGTAAAAACAATTTTTAATTGCTGTATTAAATAACCAGCCGCATTAAAGAAATCCAGAAAACATTAAAGAAAAATTGTTTGACATAACTTCATTATTTACTTAACATATTTGAATCAATGTGGAACACCTTGCAGACACGCAGCGCTAAAGGAAAGTAAAACGAAAAATTGGAAGCTCTGCTATTGTGCTAGTCTATTATAGGAACTTAATGTTCCGTTAATAAAATTAGAGCCTTTATTATTAATAGAAAAACGGTTATATACTTCTAGTCTAGGAACGCATCAAACACGCTGATACGTTACTGTAGATGTTTGTTTACTGCTTCTGGTGCTGCAGCTACTGGGTAAAATATTGTTATTTAAAGCCCCATGGCATTTGCTCATATCTTCCACCTATCCAAGTGAAACATCACTTCCAATGCAGTTTGGTAACTGTACAGAATTCTCATCGCCGTGCAAAATAGGCAAGTAACACTATCGAAAATAGCCGTATTAGTACATTTCAACAGGAATACAGTAAATGTGTTATTTGTCTCGCATTCGCGCTTTGTCGACCTTGGATGTACATCATAACCCTTTGAATTCTTCATGTTCAACAGCTTTTCGGATGACCAAACCTTGCGATTCGGGAGGAACAGTCTCTTCCACTGCGCTAACAGCGATATGCAGTAATCGGTTGAACGATCGAAGATGCACGCTGATTGAGTGATCTACAATTATAAGTTGTAATAAGTATCTCTACTTTCCCGACATACAAACAATGCTAAACACAATGCCTCTAAAATTAGGAGTCAAGAGCAGCTCGTAGGATCACTGTCACGAGCTTTTTATATCTCGCTTGCCAACAACTTTATATTGCAAGTGAGATCTATCTAAAGGTCTACTTTGTTCTGTTAACTCAAATAGATTAAATCATAGATACACCTTCATTTTTTATAGTACACACATGACTTAGCCAGCGCAAACGGTACTATCTTAGTAGGTTGAACACTTTCCGTAGACAAGCATTTGCAAGCATTTCGTCATTGGTGAAATTGACCATCCGTGATATTCGGACACAAGCATTTGACGTACGAACTAGCATTAACATTTGCTATCTGGATAAGCCTAAAGCATTTAACCGAGTTGACCACATTCGACTAATGAAGAAGGGGCTATGGATGCGAATCACTGTACAGCTACTCGTATGGCTTGAATGTTGCCTGACTGAGCGCAAGACAATCGTGAGAATAAACGAGGTACATTCACGGGCCATTGATGCACGTACTGGCGTACCGTAAGGGTTTAATCATGGGGTGAATACTTGCCTTGGTTTACGTCAGAAACCTACCGCAGACGCTCTATCGTAAGGTGATTCTCCTTGACGATGATATTAAAATTGAAAGCGGATACATTCTACTGCTGCCTTTGAACAGCTACAAAGTGTTGTAATGCTCTACATCAAAGGTCGGTAACGAATAGGCTACCATTCAATTCCAACAAATACAAGGTGAAGCACATTGGTAACCCGGCCTAGTACCAATATCACTTTGGTCTGAAAAGGTGTATAAAATCTATAGGCGATTCTTAAATTTCGGTGACTAAATCTGATAGAGTTATTTTGTTGATATCAGCTGTGAGCGCTTGTGAAATTCGCATATGACGCTGCTTGGAGTCGATTCTTAGCTTGCAATTTAATTGAGCTTATTAATCAAAAATTAGTTTTATCCAGCAACGGTTATAGAATGAATGAAACAATAGTGGATAGTATTTGTTTATATGCTAACATTTATGTGTTCTTTCCATGATTGTTGCAGATAATTGAGCTTTCTGCGGAATCATTATATACGGAAACCACAAATAATTGCCCATATACAAACTTACAATACCTGGTATACGAAGTAGCGGAAATAAACGTTTTATGTAACCAGCACTCATTAGACGTCATAGCATTAACTGAGACGAGGTTCCAAATCCACGTGAGCGATCACGTGCTCTCTATTCCGTACATAACCCATTTTTAAAGATACTGCATCAAAACAGTTGGGTGAGTTGCTGTTTACAACCACAAACGTTTATATAGCACGGTTTTCACATTCACTGATTTCTATCTGGAAAACAGTATATGGTATAACTTGGAGCTAGACTCGTGAGATATTTTATCGTTGGTGTAGTTGAACGTTTACCATCTAAAACGTATGTACACAAGAATATGCTCAGGAAAGCACTACATTAAGTAGGAAAATGGCGCAATTCCCAATTACTTATTTTGGGAGACATCAATCTGCCTAAACTATTTAACCGAAGAGATCATCCGCTCCAATCACTAGACTAGAAATTTCGCGAACTGCTCGATCACACACCCCCTGCATAACCATGTTGTCAAATATATACTCGACGAAGAAATTTGCAATAGATGGCTATCCTAGAATGGTCTTAACCTCCGAAGACACGGCCGTTTAAGATGTTCAGTATCACATTTCGCTAGGTCGAAGCAACAACCTAGTTCTGGACTTTCAATAAGTGTGCAACGTCAGTAGAATGCAAAACAAACAAAACTAGATAAACGTGGATACCTTTGGTTTCATAAAAAAGATGGGAGAAATTCGATCATCGAAATATGAATTCCAATGATCCAGAATCAAACTGTACAACCATTACACATTACATCACCAACATGATACATTTAAATTTTACATATGTATTAGAGCATTCGCACTAGACATCGGTTTCGAAAGCAAAAGTCGGTATACGTTATTCATAGAAATGACATAAAATAATGCTCCTGGGCACATTTTCCGTATTTACGAAATCAAGTCACAAATCTCACCTGGAAGGATAAACGATATTAACGTCTTCAGCAACTAGTATGAATGTAAGGAAATCATAAATTGCTCGGTCGAACCTTTACCAACACGACAAAGCTGAAACCCGGTACTTTTTCAATCTTGATAGATAACAGGCTAACATATTTTGTTTTAGAAAACGATAATGTGGTACCTTATAAGCGATATTTTTGTCAATTCTGAAATAGCGCGGTACAAATTACGCAGGTTGATGGTAGCGAATCCCAGGGAGCCGATAGAATCACACCTGCAATCCTAAAATTATGTGACAATTAATTGCATGAACCAATCTGTGATTTATTCAATCATTGTTTGAGGAAGAGCTTCGCACTGGCTGGCTTAAAAAAGCAATCATCTACAAAGGTTGTACTCGTTCGGACGCTGCAAATTACCTTTCTATTACACTTACTACCGTGATCAAAACATTATGGAGCAAATGTTCTGCGAAAGCTCGTGGGTCATCTCGAGCAACACTTGTTGTCCAGAGAGCAAAACGGATTTTGGAATTCTCGTTCTCGCTTGATCAACCTACTAGAGACAATGAACGACTGGACACAGGTAGTCAATGAAGGTGTTTGAGTTGATTCGTGTTCATTGGACATATCAGAAGCGTTCGATTGCATGCGCCATTCTATACTACTGTGCCTGTTGCAAGAGGCTGTTATTAATGGGTGCCTTATTATCTAGCTGAGAAGCTGCCTCCATAATCGTAAGGTACCAGTACATATCGATGGTGTGATGTCTATGGACATCGACGGCACTAGTGGTTTCCCACAGGGTTCGGTACTTGTTCCGGTTCTCTTTTAGATTTACATCAATGACTCGTCATAGATGGTTCTTTTTGCAGTCGATGCCAAAAGTAAGATGCGGGTTCCACCATGCAACGCCTAAATAACACCATTAAGCAACTACATATAATATTTACTCTACTAAATTTACGTGCATCATACCTAGAACATACACGATATTTTTCTACCAACAAATATACTATCGATCTCATAATGCATCATTTTATGTCCTTATTCAAATAACATATTGTATTTAGAGCTATAAGCTTTTATACCATATATTCATTAGTAATAAATCGTCAATTTCGGAGAGGATATCCTTGAAGCATACTTAGAGAAAAGTAGCGTTATGTAGGGTAATAATTTGATTTCAATTAGCACTTCAAGGCGGAGCACAAAACAACTGATGTTCTTGGAGCAGGTGCATATTTGAGTATCTGCATACCAAGAGAGGTGAAGCGTAAATTAGGCCACAGATTTGAACAAAGCTTGTATATTTCATCAGAGTCCAAAGTAAACCGGGGTTCTTGTAGTACCTACAACCTTCGGCATTTGTAATTTAAGAGAAACAGAGCGTGACTTAGGGTAATAATGTGATTTTAATTTGTACGTACTATTGGAGCACAAAAGCAATCGTTTTTCATTGAGCAAGTGCATTATTCAACTTTTGCATACCAAGAGAGGTGAAGCGTAAATTGTGGCTAACGTACAAAGAAATTAAATGAAGTTTACTTGCAATCGGTAACTGTGGGTGGGTAACTGTTTAGTTTTCAGCCTGTAGCTTTATCAGATCTTCGGTTTAAGTAGTATCTCTAAATAGAATTCACACTACCACTTCTGTTCGTCCTCGCCGCTGACCAGCAACATTATGACATTTCGCTCTATAGAAATAAACGATTGTTTTTCAGAATCTTTTGAATTTAGATGAGGCCTCGAATAAACCATTTTCAATGTTCCAACGCTTTTCGAAGGTTTTCACTCTGAGTCATGCTTTTAAATCGAGAGCAGTATGGAATTAAGTACCCATCGGTTGTGATAATCATTGAACCGCTGTTTCAGAAGATGCAGCCAAAATTGTCTACTATCAAGCTCATCTCAAGTCTGTAATGAATTGCATTTCGTCTTTATGAAAATACCTCATATTGACAGTTAGCATGAACAAGACAAAATTCTTTCATTGATGGAATGTATGGCTCCCATCATCATTTTACAAACTGTCTTATAGAACCAGTATATCATTCAATAGTTTGGCAACTCAACAGACTGGGAGCAACGAATTAAGTTACATAGATCCCGTTGTAATTTCATACATTTGATATCAGACATTACATGTATCCATATTTTATTATGGAACACTACAGGTGACCTCAATTTTTCTAAATTGGGTGCCGGCAAACGCGATCATGAACGTGTATATCAGTGAGATAGTGCCTCATCTAATTCAGCAACATTCCTTTTATTCCATCACCTTAGATCTTTTTAATTAGATTGTCATGGTTGTCTCTATCAAAATCTTTGGAAATATCGATGTAGCAAGCTTGTACATTCTACATTGATCTAGTGCCTTGTTCCAAACCTCGAAAGTTGTAAGAATGTTAGATTAACTGCAACGATCTATCCGAGAACCGTGTTGTGCTGCGGTCCAAATATTTTTGTTTTCAAAATGTTTCCTTATGCGCACAAGCACAATGCGTTCCATCACTTTAGAGATCACCAGAAGTAGCGCCACCTGTCTATAGTTTGATGTATCTCAATGGCTACCGCCTTATTATAGATAGGAGTTATCATCCCTGCTTCCAATTGCGGAGGTATATTTATTTCATTCAAGCTAAAATTGAATATGCAATCAAAGCAGTGCGACACCTGCAAAGTATAACGGGGTAATTTTGCCGGCGCTAGGTACTATTTTTCGTTTAGTGGGATAAAGGTCCCACCCAACCATTTATTTGTTGATTGTCATTTTACTTAGTAATTCCGAAATGGCGAATTTGGTGGAAATTTGATATGAGTGACAACGCTTGGGATGGAAGACAAGTGAGTAAAACGTTGCTAAGGCATAGGCGGTATTCTAGGCAGTGTGAGACATTCCATTACGTGTTAGTACAGAGTATATACGTGGTTCTATTTTTGATCGTTATTTACAATGTTTTAGATACGCGTAGGATTCTTTTTTATCATCGTAAATAAGTTCTATTGGAATTGCATGCGATCTTCTCTTACAATGGGTCGTGACCAGATTTCGTATCCTAAAGAATCGCACATTAGCACGTTATTCAGTGGATGAACTTCGGTAGACACAATTCTATAGGTCAGAATAATATCCGTTGTAAACTTTGTGGGTAAAGCCACATAGACCCTGACGTCGCAATATTTTTTGTGCGAAAAATTGCGAAGAACCAGCACTAACTTGATATCGAGCAGATTAATGTCTTTTTGCAGAGATGGTGCCCCAGCGCTTACTCAGTAATCCATCACTAAGTTAGTATACGTAATTTATGAGCACGGGAATGTTTCACGGGAAAAGATTCAGGAAATACACAGAAGCACATCTTGCTCGCGGCTAGCTCGGTTGTACACTGCTTTGGATCCTATTCTTGAAACATCCACTAATTCACACGAAGAGGTCCTTTCCTTGAGTTGTCCATTCCAATTGTTGCGACCCAAGTTTGTTTGAGAATGGAAAATTATAACTTTTTTGCAAACTTTTACCGTTTCTGAAGTTGAATGAAAACTTGTTTTGCTCTGACCTGCTGTCCAATATATCCAAATCGCATTGTAAGCGCAAAAAATCCAAGATTTTCGTATTTCATATCCAAGCTTCAGTAAGATAAACAAAGAGAACCATTTTGTCTGTGACAAGTTTCAGAATGTAGTTAATATATACCAAAAAGAGAACAGGACCAAGTACAGAACATTGTGTGACCACACTAGTGGCTTTAATTTCCACAGACATCACACCATCGACACATACAGTTGGATTGCGATCAACAAGGAAACTTCTCAGCCAGGTAGCAAGGGCCACATTGATGCCAGCATCGTGCAGATTGCTCGGGAGTATACAATGGTCCACGTTATCAAACGCTTTTGATTTGTACATGTAACACGCATGCACGCAACAACCAACTTTCCCTGCTTGCGTCCAGTCGTCCTCGCCTCCAGTATGTTAGTCATTCAAGAATGAGACTTACGAAATCCATGTTGCTCTCTGAACAACATGTTTTAAATAACGATATGACTCACAATTCTTTCGCACACAATTCGCTCCATAACGTCTAAGATCAATGGAATGCGTCTAATAGGTGTGTAATTTGCTGGGTCAGAACGAGTTTCACTTTTGCCTATGGGTGTTATGATTACTCTAATCCAGTCAGTCAGCACAACACCCTTCCTCAAAGAATGAATAAATAAATGACAAAGTGGTCCGCACAATTAACTGCAGATGTGATTCCGAATGCTCCCATGAATTGTCGATATTTAACCTGCGTTCGTGCTGCTGCACTATTATAGACTCGATGCATATATCGCATTTAGTATACGTCACAATTAGGCGCCAACAACTCCGATTGTTGTAATGCATCCTTTGGGGTGAACACTCGTGAATGAAATCTG